>QGMK01000379.1:0-26535 GCA_007825345.1 Lachnellula suecica
GGAAGAATCAGTAAACTGTTAAAGGGCGGATGTGTTGTGGAGGAAGGAGGCAATGAGGTAGACGTTCAAGTTGTGGTGGCACATGATAGGGGGTGGAGCGAACGAAATAGGGACAAGTTTTTCCCTGGAAAATTGTAGATTTGAAATACTCTCCTTCTCCTTCCTTCAAAAATATCATCAGCCCATGACAAAATACCGTACAAGATGATGCTGCACTCGTTTGGCTCTTTTAGTTCTTGCATCAGCCCCACCATCCCCAATTGTAGGCATTGCGGGGTAATTTTCTGCGAGGCAACTCCAAAATTGCCCCTCATTACAACACATATCAACGTGTTAAAATTGTGCCAAAAACCTATTCGCAGTCCATAACATCATATTTTCTGAAATATATATCATAGCATAATGTCGGAACCTTCTGCAGAAACAATCGCTTTCATAGGCAAGTGGACGCTATGTTCTACAATCGGATTGATTGTTGACACTGAATAGGATTGGGAGTAATGGGCTACCCCATGGCCACTAACCTGCGTTCAAAACTCGAACCTCGGCACACTTTACTTATCTGCGATGTAAATAAAGAAGCCATTGCGCGATTCCAAAAGCAGATGGAAGGCAAGGGCCCAATAAAAGTAGTGGACAACGGATTCGAGGCTACAAGAGAAGCTGTAAGTGGAACCTCGATCCTTGACTCTCTTGAAAGGAGAGTGTAATTCTAAAACAGAGTAGAGCATTGTGATTACGATGTTGCCCAACTCTCCTGCTGTACGGGAGGTTTACCTCGACCCTCAAACAGGCATAATTGCTAGCGCCACTACAGCTGCTTCCTCTTCAACATCACCTTTCAAAAAAATCATCATGGAGTGTGGAACCATTGAGACAGCCACAATTCTTGATGTCGCCAAAGCGGTGGAAACAGCTCAAGCCAAAATGCCTTCGCAGGCTTCGCTGTCCTTCGTCGATGCCCCAGTTTCAGGTGGTCCAATGGGGGCAGAGGCCGGATCTCTGACTTTTATGGTCGGCTCAAACGATGGAGGAGTCTTTGAAGAAGTCAAAACAGTGCTGGCTCATATGGGGAAAAAAGAAAGTGTATTCCACTGCGGACAAGTCGGGTCAGGAACTGCTTTCAAAGTGATCAACAACTACCTCTCCGCCATCACTTCCCTAGCTGCCTCCGAGGCACTTAATATAGGCACAAAGATGGGATTGGATGTGAAACTGCTTACGGATGTTATAAACGTCAGTGGAGGACAATGCTGGGTTACGAGCCAGAGTAATCCTGTTCCTGGTGTACAAGCCAATGTTCCAAGTTCGAGGAACTATGAAGGTGGGTTTAGGCTTGAACTTTGCACTAAGGTTTTGAAGATGGGAAGTGAGCTGGCGGAGATGGTTGGAGCAAGGACGATCTTGGATAAGCCAACTTTGGAAGCATTTAAGGAGGCGAGTGGGGATGACAGGTATCATGGGAAAGATGCGAGGGTGGTGTATAAGTGGTTGAACGAAAGTGAGCGAAAGTGAACTTTAAAAAAAGCATCGTTATTTCGCAGCAAAAATAATCCTTCGTGAAAGTATTCATTTTGAGACTGCATTATCATAAAATCCAACTACAATCAAAACCGATGGTGGGACTTTCCTTGGTGGATGTCTACATCTGGTGGTGAACATCCGACTTAATCGAACCTTTTGCTTACTTGCACATCTCAATATTAAAGGAACAACACCAATTCTTGAAGGGTTGGTCACAGGGCGCACTCACATAGGCTCGGGCGTTCGATGTCTTTTGGGGAAGAAAGAGCCTTGAGGTCACGTGCTACACAGCGCTCTCCAGCCCTTCCCGTAGATCATGTGGAGCCAAATAGAAAAACATCTCGAATGATCTCTAGTCTCTGCGTAGTGCAGTCCCTCATTCTGAGCAATTAAATTGAACATATAATCAGATGCGGCTCAGTCACGTGTAGATATTGGATAGGTAGCCGCAACTGGGCTTCAGCAGAGCAAAAGCAAACATGAGGCACAGCGAACGAGCGGGGAAAAAACCAGTTGTGAGAACAACCACCGGCTCAATCCGCACCCTTTGCTTACGAAATCCCAAAACTTGAAACTTCGTTGCCTAGAGCTCCAGGCAGCTCCGCACCTCAAGCGCTCAAACTTGAGCTCAACCTCTCACTCATCCACAAACACTGTTTGGATGAACTTTGGGCATCTGTCAAAATTGATCAAGGCATTGGAAAATGCACCAATATGGGTACCAAGATGCTAAATCTGGCGAGGACAGCATGCTGCTCCCCGGAATCGAAAAAATGAAACAAGAAGCGCCAGTGCGGCCTCGACGAGGCAACTATGGTACGCTCCTCAGGGATCTGGTCCTCGCAGCTGCTTTCTTGAACTTGTTCATAATTTCAACAATCAAGTTGGGCTTGACGATCGCGAGTATAAGAAAGAGCGTTACGAAAGAAGGAGATAACCAACCTGTAGGAGACATCAACCGTCAGAATAATTTCGAAGATGTTAGTATCCCCTTGAAGATAGGTTATGCGACTCATGATTCATATCATTACAGATTGTGCCAAGTGAGAAGCTAGAATGGCATCAATGCTACAACATTTTCAAGTGTGCGAGGCTCACCGTTCCTATGGACTATCACCGTCCTCTAAATGTATCGAAAGACAACCCCAAAGTCCATATCGCGCTCATTTTGATTCCCGGCGTTCATGAGAAACCGGATGAATACTCTGTGTCTCCCCTTCTTCTCAATCCTGGAGGGCCCGGCGGATCTGGGGTTTCATTCGCGCTTGGCGGCGGCAAAGGTCTTTCATATACTGTTGGCGAAGATCAGGATATAATCGGGTTTGACCCTCGCGGGATTGGGGCGACTACACCACGTGCAGATTGCTTCGCATTTCCAAATGAAGCTTCAGAGGGCAATGAAGACGATTATGTGCTAGGGCAATACCAACGGATGCTTTGGCAAAACACCGCAAGGGAAATTGGATTGGTTAACTCCAGCGAAGTTGCTCTGCATAAGATTGACGTTAGGGCGCGGACTGTGGGGAAGCTGTGTGGTATGAGAGATGCAGTAAACGGTGAGGACAGCATTTTCAAGCATCTCAGCACGCCAAACGTTGCAAGAGATATGATCAGCATTGTCGATGCCTGGGACAAATGGCGTGACGAAATAGTTGAGTCCAAGAGTACGATAGCCGTTCATAGCGGATCGGACTCAGCGACATCTGAGAACTCTCACAGTCTTGATACGAAGGGCAAGCTCGTATATTGGGGTTTCTCGTATGGTGTAAGTTATTCTTGACTCCCGATCTGTTCTCGCTGCTCACACTCCTCTAGACTCTTCTTGGAGCCACATTCGCAGCAATGTTTCCTGACCGAGTCGGTCGAGTATTGCTTGATGGCGTTGTTGACGCAGACTTTTATGTATCTCCGGTCTGGAAGGACAGCCTTCGTAATACTGACGCTGCCAGTAAGTGTACTCCCGAAGCATGTGTTTCTGTGTCTAGGGAACGTGAATCTGATTGCCACTTTCAATGTCTCGGGAGCTTTGAAAGTTCTTCCCAAGTTTGACTTCACTTTTTGATTGAAGAGGATTGACTTTGAGAACCTACAGTGGCATCATTTTTTACATACTGCGTTGAAGCAGGCAAGCACTGCGCCCTCTACCGGGAAGGGGACAAGCCAGCGGATGTCCAAGAACGCTTCGAAACTGTCTTGGCCAGGGTCAGGAAAGACCCAGTCACGGTTGTGGATGAGGTGACAAAGACACCGTCGATTCTTTACGAAGGGGACTTGAGAAGACTCCTGTTCTCCTCCCTCTACTCGCCAATTGTCATTTTCCCCCTTATTGCCTACGTGTTCGATGAGATGTATCGCGGTAACGAGGGGATAGTAAAAGAACTGATGCGTGGGTTTGTTGGCATTGGCAATGGCTTTGAGCCATTTTGTGGTACCCCTCCACCAGCGGAGCTATTCCCCAACGAGGCTCAGTATTCCATCATGTGCAGCGACAAACGGTACCCAGTAAGTGCCTCTGCTTTTGGTGGGCTCGCAAAAGTACTAATAATTTTTCTCAGCTCAATGGCACTCTCTCGGACCTGGAAGAAATTTTCGAGAATATGGCAAGTACGTCGTCATTTGCAGATGTGTGGACGACGTTAATGGTTGGTTGTGACGGATGGCCAATCGAATCAAAGGATCCCCCAATGAGGTGGGATGACCATCCCGCTCACAACCCCAAGCCCATCAAGACTTCATTCCCTGTCATGTTTATCAGCAACTCTGCTGATCCAGTAACGCCGCTCTACGCTGGTATCAAGATGGCGTTGAAGTTTGTTGATGCAGGGCTTGTCGAGCAAAAGTCAGCCGGGCACTGCAGCATTTCTGCCGTGTCTTTGTGTACGGCTGGAAAGATCAAAGCGTACTTCCGTGAAGGCCTAGTTCCGCCTCCTCCCGTTGAACCAGGCAAAGGACTGTCTGACGGCAAGTGGGATGTATGCGAGCCCGATACATGGCCATGGCATCCACAATCCCCAGAAACTCCAGTTGCGGGAAATGGCGCGGAAGGCAAGATTGAAGTGGAAATGTTGAAAAGCAAAGTAGCGGTACAGATGGCGCTAGCTATGCAGCAGCCTGCTTTTCGTAAGGATGCGCTGGATATTGGGAGGCTGTTGCAGAATGACGTTGGACCTTATTTGCGAATGAATGAGCACTGAAAAGTCAGTACAGTTTGGACGCGTGTATCGTATCGATCGCGGTCGATAGCAACAAACTGATGAATTCATTTTTGGGATCTCTCTCATGTTATCTGAGGTTTTTGTAGGCGTTGTTTGGGCAGGGTAGTCGCTGCATTCCAAGCTGATGGCTGGCCAACGCCAACTGTCAACATTCCGAGTGGATTTATACCCCGCGGGTATTAGTACCTTCACAATCTACTGCCCCAGTCTCTTCTGATTTATTAGCATACTAACCAATAGGTCTCCAATGGACTCGCTACACACAGTTCGATTGACACCACCGCGTGTGGGAGGCTCGAAGTTGAAACGATTCAAACTTTGCCCCCGCAATGAGAAACCCTCCAGCATTTGGGACGATACACCGGACCAGAAAACAACTAATACGACATTATGGGACACCATAGACTGGGCATTGCTTGCTGCGTCATTTCTGCTCATAATTTTCAGCTCACTGCTCATCTCAAATGGAAGCTGCTCTCAGCCTGAAGGGGTCTCCGCAAGTTCGCCGGTTTGTGTTGGAGGCCAACTATCTGTACAATCGTGGCTGGCTATTGTGGGACTGGAATTTGGCGCCCTTGGGTTCATCATCATTCCGCGCATCCAAGCTGTACTCATTTCGAAAATCTTCACATCTCGTCTCTTGGGGAAAGGTGTTTCCTTTACGAAGCTGCTCAATTCGCAAGTTACAGCGCCATTGAGTACACAAATGCGGCATGGGTCGAAATCGGTTCTTCTATTACGAACAATTGCTCTTTTTACTATTCTGACATTCAGCATACTGCACAAATTCTCTTTCTCCCGAGTGCCGAGATTCGACGTTATGGGAGTTGCAGGTGCAAGTACTCCGGTTCCGATGGGATGCGACGATGGCGGATACTGTGACGGCATCTCAACAAACCTCATTGATGCTTTAGCGAATACCAACACGCCTTCCAGTTTCAATACTTCCTTTTCGCCGGCAACCAATAAGTCCGTGCAGCACTTCGAGCAAGTCTTTGGACCTAGCCAAGTCAATATTGCCCATCGACTCGAAGAGGGCAACTTGTATTTATGCACACCTACATACTACTCCAGGAACACAATAGTCCCTAGCCCCAAGGATTGGATACCGCCTACACTGAGCAAGGTACCGTACAACAAAGGCATCCGCTACACTGATCCGATGGACGGCACCATAATCGATGTCTTCTCTCTCAACGGCATACTTTACGTCTTATCAGGCGTCTTCAATGCGAACGGCACCGGCCATTATATCTCCTTTCTCAGCACAAACATTCAAGTGTGTCTCGGCTACGCTTCCTGGAGCGTGAACAACACCGCAGGCCAGAGTTCGTTCCTGCAAAATCCCACGGATATCGGCTGCATCCCTGAGCTGTTTGATCTGGCCACTTGGATGAAGACCCCGACTACCCAATTCACACTCGGTCTTCTTCAAGGGCTGGGCGCGAAAAGCATCAACCATTTACCTGTCGCAACGACGATGATGAACGTGATACTCGCAACGTTAAATCATACCAATTCCACAGCACAGCTAAGCGCGAAATACCGATCGGAACTGATTAGAAAGCCGCCACCCGGGGCGCCACAGGCATGTTCCTTCTCCGCTGAGCCCTGGGTCATAGCCGGCATAATCCCCGAACACGGAACGGGCATGACGCTCGTGGGCGCCGTACTCCAAGGCCTCATAATATTCCTCAGCTTCCTTACCATCATCCTCCTCTTCTGGCCCACTTTGCCACTCCTCAGCGAGTGGCCAGCACAGTGGTTGGGACTGGTGTATGGATTGAGCCCGGCGAGGGTGCAGGAGGCGGTAGAGGGGGCAAGCGTAGGGAGGAATGAGGCGGTGATGAGGGCCGATTTGCGGGTTTGGATTTCAAGTGGCGGTGGGGATGTGCTGGAGGGGAGGCCGTATCTGGTGTTGAGTCCTGAGAAGGGTAGAGTGAGAATGGGGAGAGCGCACGTTTAGGGGCCTGGTGGTGTTTCGTGACCGTAGTATATATTATGTGTTCAATTTTCACGCTTGGGGTTTGGAATACCTTCTTGAGTTCTTGACCGAGAGAAAAAACATTTTTCTCTTAGAATAAACTAACAACAGCCCCTGAACCTTTTTTTTACGTATCACAGGAATAAGAAAACATGAGTTTCCACCTCAATTGATACATCAGAAAGTGCAACGAGGCATGAAGAATTCCTATAAGGTAGAAGTTTTTCCCGGAACAGCATAATTCCTTTCATACTTCACAATGCCCAGCCTGTATACGATCTCTATAAACGCCATCGATTTCTGCGTATTGTCACGTGGCATCGCGGGGAGAAAGTCGCGTCACCCGAACACGCTTGCAACCTTCGTTCTTACAACTCTGCGCCAGAACCCCTTCCTCAGAATGTGCCACTCCACATGAGACATTCTCATCGGTCGACAATGCCTTCAAATATCGAGCGCAAAGCGCGCCGGAAAAGGCAAACACGCCTCGTCTTCGAGCCAACCTCTTCGTCTCCCGCGACCGCGACTACGAGCAGCCTTTCGCCTGCTAAAGTCCGATATCAATTGCGCGACGACATGAAGCAATCGCCTAGCGTTCCTATGGCTGTTCTTGACGACGATAGCGAGGACGAGCTAGCTTCTGTAGTTACTGCGTCTGCGAAGGGGAAGCGCAAGGTGTCGTTGCCTACGCCGGTCAGGTCTTCACAGGTGGGCTTTCAGCCTGATGATTCCGTTGGTGAGTCTTCTTGATTTCACTTCTGAAGCATAGACTACCTCAATAATGCTATTTGTTTCCTAATCTATAATTCCCCCCACTGACAAATTCTCAGACAGTCTCGAATCCTCCGAAGAGAATGCCACATTCACCAACCAACAAAGCTCTTCTGCCCGACATACTCGATCTTCGAAAAGGAACCATACAGGCCTGGATGGCGCAGGAGACTCCACTGATGGCGAGACACCAACAAAGAAGACGAAGAGTGCTAGGCAAGCTATAACTGGGAAGATGGCGCACCGATCTCCCTCATTTACTAAAAAGTCTTCGGCCGGAAAGAAACCTACCCCAAGCCAAATCACACTTTCGGACGACTCAGATGATGACCCATTTGTTCCTACACGCGTTATGAAAGGTCGTCCAAATATGTTTACGAGCAGCAAGGTGTCAGCTTCAAAGGCTGGCGAGAATGACGATGGGGAGAGTAGCTCAGATTCGGAGGATGTTCTGCTTCCTGGACGATCAAAGACGGCCAGCGTGTCGAAATCTGGTCGACGGGCGAGAGCGATTGTAGTCGAAGACGATGACGAAGACGATGTCTACCTCACTTCATCGGTTGTCCAGCGCGAGAAGCCGCCAACTCAAGAATCGGAAGAGGACAGCGATGAACCAATAACTAGTCCTTTGAAGCGAAGAAGATCTGTTGCTCAACAAGTCGATGACAGTTCTAGCTCCAATTCTGATCTGAGGTACGTCACGTTATTCCCTTGTTTGCACAATTATGTGGGATTGAGAATGTCTCACGGCTTCTGGGACATTGTCCTCACCCCAAATTTGTAAAACTTTCTACATAATGCCATGCTGACTTGCCTGTAGTCCCACCAAACGACGAAGACGAGCTCTAAGAACAGACAAATCCGAAGATGAAGAAGAAGACAATGATTTGCCGTCACCTACCAAGCTTAGCCCACGTAACAGGAGCGGATCTACCAGCGCTAGCTCTCCTACGAGGTATACTCGCCAGAAGAAAGAGAAACGACGACACAGGAGTGACAGAGAAAAGGCTCTAGAACTTGCCAAACGCCGACGAGCAGGCGACAAATCCGAACTGACGCCATCCGATTCCGAATCTGAGCCTGGCGAAGATTCAAATCTGGAGCATCTTTCCGATTTTGAGGACGACGATGAAGAAGAAGACGAAGTTGTTACGAAGCCGAAGCCGAAGGCGAAGTCGGCTCCTCGAAGAGCAAGTAATGGTGATGAAGAGATTGGCGATGAGGATGACTTCATTGTCGACGATGAAGACGAGCCTCTTGGCGTTGACCTCAGCATACCTCTACAATTCACAAGTAAAAATCACCAAAGGCCGAAGGAACACTTCAAATACGCAATTGAGTGGTTGGTCCACAAAAAACTCAACCCAGGATTCGCTAGCAATGACGAGATCTATGTGAGAGCGTTCCAAGTACTAAATAACAAGCCAACGACGCTGGCTGAAAGCAAGGTAAGATTATTATCTCCTATGGCTGTTTTCATGGCTCTGTAAATGTTTCACGGCTAGTGAAACATTTATAGAGCCCTCCAAAACACCCATTGAGCGAAACTAACACCTCCCAGTATGGATCTTCTGTCTGGACCAACGATTTCTACAGAGCCCTCAATGCTCGCCCTAACTTCAAGGAGCGGAAGGTAGCTGCCGACGAGGCATTCATCAGCCAAGGCGGAGTACACAAGTGCGAGGCTTGCAACCGTAAGAATCACCCTTCTACGTACGCTATCCGTTTTGAGGGTAAGGCGTATAATAAGATGACTTTGGATGAGATTGAGCAGGATGAAGAGGTACGTAATATCTTGTTTTATCGGGGTTTTTGGTACTTGAGAATGTCTCACTGGTTGTGGGACATTGTCCTCGCCGTTTTGACCTCCAATTTTACTATAAATGCCATACTGACTTCTCTATAGGAGAGCGCGGATGAAGAAGACGATTCAGAAGATGATGACTCAAAGGGAAAGAGCGATACAAAAGACGACAAGAAAAGCGTAGACGAGCGTGGATTTGAAGTTCCTCCGGATACAAAGGAGTGGTTTGCTGGCCAGTAAGATTCCTCCCAGTCTCAGCACTTTAATCTCTTACTGACAAGACCCCCTCAGATTCTGCTTCAAAAAGGCGCAAACGGCCCACCTTCTAATCCACTGGAAGTACGAGTTATACCAATGGGTCTTAGACGCCCTGGAACGCGAGGGTGAATTGAAGGCCGCCAAAATCGTCAAAAGGGATAAAATGAAGTCGAAGGAGAGGCGGGATTACGCTAATAAGGTGGTCGATCGATGGGCGAAGAAAAACGGAGAAATCGATGCTCTGTGGAGAGATTATGATGCGCAGATCAAGGTGGCCGAAGAAGCTCAGCTTAGTGGCAGATGGGGAAAGTAACTAATTAGTTCAAAATATGACATTGAGAATGTTTCATCTCTTGTGAGTAATTGTTAATACGCGGAAAGTGAGGGGAAATGTCTATTAATGTGCGCCAACCTACAGCATATGCGCAACGCATTGTGTGCCGCACACCTTGCTGTCGATCTCCGAACTGACTGTAATGGACCAGATTTCCTGCTCTGAAAATGTCCCACGTCTTGTAGCACATTTAAAACTACCCGAAGATTGCATGTTCAAGGCAAGAAAAACGAACAGAACCCGGTTGCAGTTGACACCACTCAAGTATTCCGTACGGTCAGCAACGCCACATCTTCTCACCGTTTACCTATCTTTTAACTTCTCACGTTAGGTGGAACATTTAGATGACCTGAAAAAGTGGTACCGTGGAGCTCATGAGCGATCGAGTCAAATTGCGGGGTAGTGAGCGTTGAAGAAGCATTCCTGGGGCTTGATACTATTGACAAGGACGTAGTCGATATTGAGTTTGGGCCGCGATTGCAACCTCACATTGCATACAACAGGTTTTTAAACTGCCCCGAAGATAAGTAAGAGCGATCGATGTTGGTGCTGATATTATATTGATTGAAGTGGTCGCAAAAAGTCTACAAAATCTTGGGAGCTCATCTACATGACAACGTGCAATCCTAATATAAAACTTGAAATTGACCTTTTTTCTATGGAACTTCGAAAGAAAGTCCTTATACGGAAGTTCCATGGGAGAGCCTTCATTCATGGTAAGATCATCCCACCTGAAGACTTGCGACTCAGCCTCATTACTGATTTCTGGAAGGGTATCCCGTCAACCTTCGCCAAGCATGAAAGAACCCCGTTCGACATACTGCAATGCAAACGCATCGATCAGCTTGTCCGCCTTAGATGTGGGACACGACTCTCTCCGCGTACCGTTGCACCTGGACAAAGCCCGCTGCCTGGATTCACGTACCGGCAAAAGCGCAAGAAGTTACCAGTGAGAATGGACCCCCCCCCGGTCGCCCAGAGAACCCAGTAGGCTGTGCAGTAAACATCAAGCAAATAGGAACCGTATCAAGACTAATGATACGACTTGATAAAAATGTTGCCTGGTTGGCGACGGCTGATTACAGAGAATATCCCGCCGCTACCCTACGACAAGTCTCCAGCTTCGAAAATAAAGGAAATGTTTCGCCGAACAAACCGCAAATGACCCTCAAAATATCGCAATTTTTCGAAACTCGACGTCTTGTGAGAACAACAAATGGCGAAAGATGAAAACAAAAATGTCAAAGAACGATCGGCTCACGTGCAGAAGCTGACTCGTCCTCTTCTCTTGGCAGCTCATGCAATCACGAGATCAAAATGAGGTTATTCCCACTACTCCAGGGCATTGCTCGGCAAGCGTTTCCAAGCCTTCAAACACCTGGGGAAGCTTGCCAACTCTTACATCAGCTCACTTCTGTGAACGTCGGGTTGTTCATGATCCCGAAAGTGAGGTACGCGAACTGTCAAGACGACTTGGCGACACGTCTTTCGAAGTCAGTCCAATCTCTATTCCGCCCTTCCATGCGGGCCGAACCAAGAACGTAATGAATCCGATCTTTAAGGTTCGGACGGAAATTAAAATAGGCTGAGCATTGACTGTGCTTGACAAGGGCACTTGGCCCTTAAAAAGTGGCTTTGTGGCCCCATCTCAGCGCCAAATGCTCGAAGCAGCAATAGAATTGCATGAGGATTTGCAACCCCTGAAGAAGTCTACCTTATCCAGATCTACAGCTTTGCCATTCTGGCTGGGCGGATTCCGGAAGCTTACCGACAATCTCTGTATCTACGTAGGAGAGCTTTCTTCTCCGGGTTTTTGTTCGTGGGGATGACAGCTTATGCCCGTCACTGATTTCTTCACTCTGGTCCTTCATGACATTGCCGTTTGTTTCAATAATTTCGGTAGGCGTAGCCGAAGCCCTTGGGGGAATGGGGTTTCCACGTACCCGTCACAACTTTCCTGAGTTTAGCTTTGAAACACTTCTAGCGCTTTTGAAGTTCTCGTTCATGTTATCGGCTGTTTCTTGATGTTCTGGGATCTTCTATCTGCTGCCAACTACCTGACCGTGGTCCTGGGTTGCTGCCAAGAGCGCTGGCTAGGTTCAGTCTGTGGTAAGGCTTGGTATTCTGGGACAACGCCATTCAAGGGTACCCTCTCCAAATACAGATCTCCAAATTCAGGAGAGGTGTCACCCATCGTTAGCCAAGTGCAATTGCCATACAGGCCAGTCGTGGCTTTGGCCACCAATATACGGTACTGCGCTTCCCAGCGAATCCACCCAGACTTTGCTTGATCGCCATTTATCTAACCTTTGTTTATTTCTTCCAGAACAACAATCAATTTTGAAAGTCGGGCCGAGTCAGTACCCCAAAGCAGTACCAAAAGGCAATTGATAAATATCTTGCTTTCCTCCCTGCATTTTTAGATCATCCAGCAATCATTCGTCTGTCCTTAACAAGCTTATACCTCCTACACATACAAGCATCCTGTTCACTCCTTCACAAGATTTCACTTCTTTCTCGGATCTTACCCTAATCACGCCCAAGTTAAAGGTCTCATTTCAGAAGAGACATTTTAAAGGACGATCTGCGCCCATTATTTCATCACCTACATCATGAAGGCATCACCTACCACCGCAATTTTGCTCCTCGAAACTATGCTGGACTTGGCAAGTGCTTCTTGCGGCCATGGTACCAGCCTTCTTAAGCGCGAGGTAACCCTTAGCAAGCGATCTAGATTTGGTGAAATTGTGAAGAGAGTTACCGTTGCAAGCTTTGGTTATTTCGGAACTCAGGGACCGTAAGTTTGCTCTTCTGCCTCTTTTCCCCCTGTTTTTAATGCCTCCTCTGTCCTGAGACATTCACAATAGCGCATTCTGGATTGTCGTTTCTCCGCATTCCTTAAGACTGACAAGGAAAAAGGGCCAACTGGGCAGGCCTTTCTGCCAACAACGCCATCTGCTCTACCGGCAAGAACCAGTCGCCAATCGACTTGACCAGTACGAGCACAAAAGAAGTTGCTGCTGGAACATTGAAGATAACTATGCCGAGCGTTGATCACACCGACTTTGAAAATCTGGGCTCGACGCTTGAGGTCGTGATGGAAGAAAAGAATGCTACCACAGTTGTGGATGGCAAGACGTACGTTCCACCTTCCTCACCACCGCCTTCTCTTGGGATGAGCGAAAGTCTTCAATTTGGGCGCGTTCAAATGCTGCATATCAGTGCCGTCATTTCGTTTCGATGAAATATATTCGGGTAATGATAATGTCTCACAAGCTGGGAGGAAATTAAACCCCAGCTTCACGAGCGACAGGCGGAAGATAATTGCCGAGCTTTCTTATTGGTCTAGAGAGGCCATCTTTATTATTATTTTGACATGCCTTTTAGTTTCAACCTCTTACAATTCCACTTCCACTCCCCTTCTGAGCACAGCATGGACGGGGAGCACTTTCCCCTTGAGATGCACATGGTCCATCAAGCAACAGGTACGTAGCCCTACCTTCTCATATTTTATCCATGAAAATATGAAAGCTCGGTTGTCACTTGGGTTTAATGTTATCATCCGAACTACTGTTCACTGAACTTTTGAATGTCTCATCCATTCTGGGACATTCAAATCCGTGAATGTTGCATAAACTCCCTCCATATATTGAGAGAGACGAGGAGGTTGGATGGCAAATTTTTTTCTTTGACGAATAAGCTCTTTTGGCCGAGCCGGCTAACATAAAATACAAGATGGTGCTCTTGCCGTCATCGGAGTCCACTTCCAACTCGCTAACACAACAACGGAGCTTCTCACCGCGGTAAGCATGGTCAAGTTCCTGTTTCTCCCCTCTTCTGGTAGCCTCGTAGGAGTTTAAAAGTCTCCTGACGATTGAAACATTTATCAACCCTTGAAATAGACTTCACAAGCAGAACTGACTCCTTGATCATCCAGGTTACAAAGAACATCGCCGCTGTTGAAGTTCCCGGCACCGTTGCTGATACTGGAGCACTGGACTTCGCACCTCTTGTCAAAATGCTGTCTGCAACGTCATTCAAGAGTAACTTCTACGTTCCCACATAAAATCTCAGATTTTACAGGTACTAATGAGCAACATAGCTTACTCCCGCTCTCTTACGACCCCTCCTTGCACCGAGGGCATCACGTTTTACATCGCAACCCAGCAACTGCCCATTGGCGTCGAAACGGTAAGGATTATTCCCAACTAGATTTTTATTCGTCATTCTTTTATGTTTTGATGGCCTTGCAAATGTCTCATAATTACTGAGACATTGCTGCGCTCGTAAAAACAGTCGAAAAGTAAATACTGACTCGTCGATCTAGTACAATAAACTGAAGGCAGTCATGGGCTTCAACTCACGCTTTGCACAGAACACACCCGGATCTGATAATATTTTGTCTTTGGGTGCTGCAGTGAGTGACGACGATGCGTGTTAAAAACTAGGCTAATTTCGGCTTCCAAGACTTCATAGACCGAGAACAACCAATATGATACATTTTGTAGGATTATAGCAAATATTTTATTACTGGTGAATTATTATCAGCACTGATATCCCATTATCTATCTTCTCAAATCTCTTGAACATATTATTGACCTTGCTCGGGGGGTTTGGCCGTCTTGGCGTACGGTGAAAACTCGCCGCACGGGATGTACAGGGGTCACACCTCCCCGACGCAGCAGTACGGTCACAAAAAGCCGTATCGCCAATTTAGTATTTTCATATGTAAAGAATGGTTTGCAGCCTGTTTGTAAGTGGCAAGTTTTTCCTACAAAAGTTCTCAATAATACCTGCGACATCTTTTCAAACACATTCCTTTCCTCACTACTTTCTTATACATATTCTCCTCTACCAACTGGACAGTTTCTTTTTTTCCAACCATTACAGTTCTCGAGACTATAGCCAAGCGTTATGTCTTCCAAATACGAAGATGATTCCTCCCAGGAAACAATGCACAGGACGACCCAAGATGCAGAAAAGTCCCCTTCAAATGAAGCCGACCCTCCGGCCGAAACTATCTACCCCACCGGCCTTCCTCTATTTCTCATCTTTCTCTCCCTCTGTACTGCCACTCTTCTAGTTGCACTCGACGCCACTATCATCGCGACTGCCATTCCAACAATAACCTCGCAATTCAACAGTCTCAACGACGTCGCGTGGTACAACGCCGCCTATTTCCTTTCGACCTGCGCCTTCCAATTACCATATGGTCGTGCCTACGCTCTGCTGAATCTGAAATGGACATTTGTTTCTGCTATTGCGATTTTTGAAGTCGGCAGCGCGGTTTGTGGAGCTGCGCCGAACAGCTTGGCGCTGATTATTGGACGTGCGATTCAGGGTGTCGGAGGCTCAGGGATTTTCGCCGGGGCATTTATTGTTATTGCGAAAAGCATACCATTGAGTAAAAGGAGTCTATATACTGGGGTCCTTGGGGCTTGTTTCGGTATTGCGTCTGTGGTCGGACCGTTGCTTGGTGAGGTCTTGATCGCTAGTGGATAATAATAGGGGCTGACATGTCTTGTTAGGCGGGGCGTTCACTACGAAAGTATCATGGAGATGGTGTTTTTACAGTATGTTGCAACCTGTTATTAGATGCTTTGTTGAAAATGGTGTAGGCTAACTTGAAAAGTCAACCTCCCCATTGGTGGTCTCTCACTCGCAATAGTCATCCTTACCCTGCCCGCCTCCATCGGCACTGTATCTTCCGATTTGAAGGGCAAGACGTGGTGGCAGATTATCAAACGCTTCGATCCCATCGGCACGCTCATATTAATGCCTTCTATCATCTGCCTCCTCCTCGCACTTCAATGGGGTGGCGTCGAATACGCCTGGTCCAGTGCTAGAGTTATAGCTACTTTCACTTGCTTTGGTGTCTCCATTATCGCATGGGGATTCCTGCAGGTTTACCAGGGTGACGAAGCGACTGTTCCAGCGAGTTTGGTTTGTCAGAGGAGCGTGGCCGGTGCCACTGTTTACACACTGTGTGGGAGTGCGGCATTTTCAGCTGTGGTTTATTATTTGCCTCTTTGGTAAGTTGTGATCTTTAGCGGCCTGTGGTTGATGTCAACTGACAGTTTTAGGTTCCAAGCAATCCGCCAGGATAACGCAGAACTATCTGGCATCCACACCCTGCCACTCATCATCAGTCTTATAGTTTTCTCCCTAGGTGCTGGTGGGGCTGTCGCTGCCATGGGCTATTATACACCCTTCTTGATCCTCGGCACAATCTGCTGTTCCGTTGGCGCTGGCCTTCTCATGACGCTCGAGCCATCTTCTGGCACAGGTACTTGGTAAACTCACCTTTTCCATACTGACCCCCTTTACAGCCTAAAGATTGTTGCTAACTGAACAAAATTTACAGGGTCGGCTACCAAATCCTCTTCGCAGCTGGAGTAGGGCTCTCTCTTGAGCAGTGCAACATCGCTATTCAAACAGTGCTACCTGCAGCGCAAATCCCCGCAGGAATTTCAATAACCATGCTTGCACGCTCTCTCGGCGGATCTTTGGCAGTTTCTATAAGTCAGAATGTGTTTGAACAGAAGCTGCGGAAGGGACTGGCCGAGAGTTTGCCGGGACTTGATCCGGGAATTGTGAGTGCGAGCGGAGCCACAAATTTGATCTCTAACGTAAGAGTTGCTGTGGCGGGGAATGAACAAGTTGTAGAAACGGTGGTCAGGGTTTATAATGATGCCGTTGTAAAAGTGTTCTTGGTGGCGCTTGTATTGAGTTTGTTGACGCTGCCGGCGGGCCTGGTCGTTGAGTGGAGGAGCGTCAAAAAAGAGAAGACAGATAAATCGAGTGAGAAGGAAACAGTGGAGAACGCAGTTTAAACATAGAAGTGTATTATTAATTTGTAGATTGTCTTCGTAGAAATTCGAATTCCTCTCCTCAAGGTTGCGTTTTGATAACTTTCTCGCTTGACGTTCAGGGAGATAGGATTGAAAGTGTAAGTCTACAACAGCTTTGAAATTTACTGCTATCCAAAGCTTCAACCAGAATTCAGCTAGTCACATAGTCCTCGTTAAAGAATATCATCAAACAGCCCAGTCAAGACCTGGAATTTACGTACAACTCTCTATTCACGTGACTATATCAATCCACTTTTACCATCGAGCTAGCATTAGTGCATTTCTCCTCTCCAGCCGCCAGGGCACCTTTTGTTATACAACACCACGCATCCGAGCGTCTCGTCTGTCCCATATCAGCCTTGAGGATGGAGTGAAATCGCTATGGTATCTCTTGCCAAGTGGAACGATACACGACATCATGCCTCGATCAAGAGCCTGCGCTGCATGCCATACCCTGAAAATAAAATGTGAACTCGGTTCTACTAGCGCAAAACCACCGTGTATCCGGTGCGTGAGGCTAGGGAAAGAATGTGCCATCTCGGAGCCAGTTCGCACCAAAGACCGCGTTGCAGAGCTGGAGGCTAAGCTGGAGCGAATGACAAAGCTGTTGGAAGCTCAGAATATCCATGATATTCCTCCTTCAGCCGGCAATACTTCGGTTCAGGAGAAGTCATCCAAGAAGAGGAGGCTGCAAGTTGTAGATGAGGTTGTAAATGACAGAGAAAGAGAGTCGGAATTTGACGAGTTGGTACCCCGTGCCATTCAGCAGCAAATCCTCTCACGGTTCCGCAGCGACTTAGAGCCACTGTTCCCAGCTGCGCCGCTAGCTGCTAAGAAGTCGTACGAGGAGATGCGGGATAAGTACCCTATTTTGCTGCAAGCGATGATTTTCGCTGCTGGCCAGGGGGTTATTGAGGCGGATGTGCAAGTTGAGGTCACGAGCGTTATAATGCGGTTTTTTGGAGCTGACACTACGAACATCTCGAGACGCCAACGGTAAATATGAAAACTTTGAGTTCATAGTTGCAGAGCTTGAGCTAATCAGTGCATAGATCTTTAGAGCTAGCACAAGCAAGTCACGTCGTAGCATTCTGGTATCGGCCCCCAATTCACAACAATCACCTCCCAGTGAATTTGGTCATCGATTTGTGTTTCAAGCGCGCGTCCGAGGCATGTGTCTTTGACTCTAATGGGTCGGGCATCGGAAACTACACGGATCAAGGTGATGTATGGCGGACCTGGCTCCTCAGCTACCTACTTTGCACTGGCATGCAGATTTCCGTCCGGATCCCACGTGCCATATCATGGCGTAAAGAAGACGAGATCCGGCTCATGACGCTAGAATATTCTACCCATGGCCTTGCTTCTGACCGTCTACTATGCCAGCTCGTGCGCGGCGAGCGACTCTGCGAGAACATAGCTTCCGATGTTGAGCTCTGCGACTTTGATACAGTCTTCACCGGCGATGGGAGTACAACCCAGAAGCTAGAAAATAGCATCATCGATTGGAAAGCCCAAATCCCACTCACGTTGTCAGCCTCGCCGGGCTTACGAATATACTCACATCTCGCAAGCCTCTTTTTGCATGAAAGCGTGCTACACACACCAACGAACAAACGCTCATTCGGCGGGCCATTTATTGCTGAGCGCCTGTCTGTTACCGATTTCCCCGCCCCCTTTCCTGTCACACAAGCGCATGTTCGCTCTTTACGCACACTCCTTTCTGCTTCTCATTTGATCCTTGAACTATTCTTCAGCTTCGATGTCCATCAGGTTGTCAAGCTGCCCGTTTCATTCGTAGTTCGGGCAGCATACGCGCAATGGGTGTTAATACGGCTATACGTCTCCATGGTAGCACCGGGTAATACGTATGGTGCATTTATAGATGCTGGAGAGCTGAAGATAGGAGAGTATGTTGATCGAATGATGGGTGTTGGGGAGGGTTTGGGGAGTGTTGATCCCAACGGTTCGGCGGCGAAAGTGGTACAGGCGGCGCCGAGACTGAAGGAGTGGATTTGGAATCTTGAAAACTCGCGCGAGGAGGCTTTTTCGCCTGCTATCACGAGCAGGTGCTTGAGGGTCGATGCGGGGATCGAGGGCGTATATCTTGGCGCTGAAACCGGTGATTGGATGTCATTTGCACTTGCTGATGATGCGTTTCAATACGGACTCGAAGATCTTTTCGGGGATCCGCTGGGGTCTGGGGCATTGGCATGAATGGAAATCCAAAACATCCCGGACTTGCCAGGTTGGAAACCCCATAATTAGGTGGGCTTGAGTCCCATCCGAGCCTAAATTTCAAGTCGAGTTGAATTTGGAATCGTCCTACTTTGACAGAGCCAATACCCGCGGACCCTTCGGCTTGGAACAGAGGCCACATGTTAATTCCATTCGAAACTCGATTTATCCAAGCTTCCAGCGCTCCGGTCATCACGTATTAGCTTTGCCATACAACAATCAAGATTCTGTCTTGTTGGGAGCAGAGATCATTGGAATTTGAACCAGCAACTCTTGATTGGAAACTTCAGCTTGAGAACACATGAGTAGGATATTCTCCAATATATACCCCACTTCTTTAATATATGCTACTTTTGTTCTAGCGATTCATGACCAAATGAAATCGAACAACGGTCAAAGTTGAAATACAGTGCCCGGTACTACGACCCGGAGCTCTGCTGATAAGCCGTCCACTCTCTCTTCATTGTTTCCCGAAACTCGCCGTAGGTCATATCACTGTTAGGTGTGAAATTTGCCACCTTACCACCGATATCTTGAAAATCGAAATGCTCGTCATGTACGGTGTCTTCGTCTTCGTATCTGGCAATTTTATTAGCCCACCCATACTTGGGTAACCCTGCAATCTTTTCTTACTTGTAACATTGGATAGTGCAGCATACATTCCGGCTCTTATTGTGAAGTTTATGAATCTGATAGTTTTCTGGCCCGAGCCATGTAATGTCCTTTTCTTTGAGATCCACTTTATCTATCCTACGCGGATTGAGCACCGAGTCGTAATATGAGGCTTCGATTTGTCCGTATAGAACCTGCTAGGTCAGTGCAAGCTTTTGCATAATTATGGTGGAGAGCTTACTTTAATGATCGCACAGGCATTACCATAGTCGTGAATTGGTGAGTAGTGTCCTGCAGGCCATATTTCGAGTACATAAGGTATCCCAGGAGAGTCGCCCTAGAAAGGTTGGAGGTGAGCATGTTGGAAACCGACAGCAAAGACTAACCTTGTTGATACCTAGTGTGATTCGAAGATAAGTGCTGTTGCTGTCGTTCTTTTTCTTGTCCTGCAATTTGGTATGTGCCCACAAACCGGGAGTCTCGCAACTACGATGAATCGCCGCCGCAAAATCGGGAAAGTCATTGACATTCAGTGCAATGTTACTGCCGGCGACATTGGCATAGAGCTGCTGGCAGGCTGTCGGGAGATTAGCAGGAACCGTATACTTCCCTTCCTCGAGATCACGAATGGCAAGTTCGTGCGCATGTTTTATGAGTGGAGGAAGGTCGGTAACAACTGGCAAGCGGTGGATTGTGATATGAGGCGGCATCGAGGAGCCGATCACGTTACTGAATTCAATGTACTTGGCTTTGCTTAGCCACTTATGCTCCTCTTCTTGCTTCCAGACCAGCACGTCATTACCTGGATCAGGCTGTTTGAGAACAAGTTCAAGGAGCGTCATTGACCTGCTCCGGAAATACTTTCCGTATCGTAGCACTCCATTGTAGCTATCAAGTGACACCCAGTAAGTAGTTTCGTGTGGATCTAGAAGTTGAACAGGAGCGTCTACTCCCCCAAGATATGCTGCCTGTTTGTATTCGGAGTATCCATCACCTGATCCAGTGTGGTATCCGATGAGTTCGCGATTGACTTCCGTTCTGCTAAGTCTGTCATATCCGAGTCTGGGTAGGCCCTCGAAGCCATGTTGAGTTCTCCTATTCCTTGACTTTTCCTCCTGAAAATGCCAGGCATGATGTGCATTCTCCACGTACAGATGAACAGACTGCCCAGTCTGACCTCCGCCAAACAACCCTGTCCTTGATTTAGGCTTATCCAAGAAGATGCCAAATCGTAAAAGACCACCAGCCTTTACCGTTGCCGAGATGGTCCCCTGGCCAGCCAGGGGAAGTACACCGGTTTCGATAGTGCTCGATGGAAAAACCGTCGTAGATGACGGTACTTTGAACGACATGACTGGTGTGACGAGAAAAAAGTGTATAGGTGACAAGTAGACGAAGAAATGTATTCTGTTACTCTGTAGAAAAACACGCTCTGTCAAAGAGTTTACAAATTGAGGTCCAGCTTCGATTGCTTTATACTCGAGTGGGCGGTGAGTCCCCTATACATATTCTTAACTAATGTTTGTTTATGTTTATAATCATTTCAGACCTCAAGACAGGCGTCTGAGATGTTCCTTAAGTTCCGGGGTCGGACAATGTTCTACAATGACGAAATGAGCCCGTTCCTAATGACTAGAACTTGGTTCTCGACAGTCGTAGCTGAGAAAAGTATGTCTTGTTTGAAAAAACCCAGCTATACACCCAGATTTAAGCACAGAACCCACGTGGCTTGTTCCAGCCGAAATTAATGTTCTTTGTGGCCGTGTAGAGTTTTGGAGCTGAGCTGCGACTGTCTCATAAGCACAGGCATCCGCCGAAAAGAAAAAGAGCCACTCAATCCTCATCTGATTCGGGCAGCTTTGAAGCCCAATCAAAACTTAGGACAGCCGCGACAACTCGAAAATGGCGCTCTAACATTTCCCTTGATTAAGAAAACATATACTCCTGAATGGGAGAACTGAAAAAACTGTTGATCCCCGCCCTTTCAAGCGAGACTGTATCTGATGACTCCTTTCATCTAAGAATGAAATTTGAGTCGCGAACAGGGTAATTGTTTGATCGCTTGAATACATTGATTTGAACATCGTTCTATATCTAGACTACACTTCCGGCTTTAGATCTTCCATTTTTCATCGTAATTTCAACGCGCACCTTTCCCTTTCACCACCAGCGACGCGCCGACGCCCGGGCGCTCCTGAGCGAAACATAGACAAATGGTTAGAGAAATCACGAGAGAAAGCGAGCACTTGGTCATCGCGGGAAGGGACTGCTTCGATCGACGCTGCAGGTATACAATATAGCTTACTTGGATAGAATCTTGCTGATAATATATATTTTTACCCAGATGACGATATCGACGAAACTTTTGAAGCACGAGCGGATGATATGCCCTCTTGGCTAAGCTTTGACGAGGATGAAGGATGCGATGATACCCAGGAACCGGACGACCAGTTTTCGAAGAGTATGGCGGCAGATCCCTCACAGCTTACTGTATACCTTGAAGAGCTCATGCTCATGGAAACGCGGCCGATTACATTCGTGCACACCCCTAAGCGGAAGCGATTCGATGAGAAGATGGGCAACCAGTTGCAGCGGCTCATCGACAATGCCGTCGGCCCGGAAGCACGCTGGACTGGTAACCTCCTTCAGCAGTGGTTAAGCAAGATAGTCGTCCAAGGTTTTATTCCTAGACTTTCTTAGTCAGTATGGAAAGAGAGGAGGTAGTCACCAGGATGGGCTCGCCTGACTTTGTCCTAACGGATCTCCTGAGCCTTCCGCCACCTACCAAAGAGAGCTAAAGGGTTGACTGGTGTACGCCGACCTCGTAACTGGACCGGACGGTGCAGTAGCAGGACACTACATTGGGAAATCTGTAGCAAACCCGGGGGGGGGGGCGGATCACGAATGAACAAGCATCTAGCAATGTATCTACAGCACAATGCGAAGCATGCTTGACGCGACGTCAGTTACGGCCTGGAAGGCGAAAATGAATCATATTGTCGCCCATGTGATATTTTCTGCTGCGAGAGCGCCTTCCCCCCCACACGGCCTGGGTTTCTTCGTTCCGAGGCTCATCAGCAGCGGAAGCCTGTCAAATGCGATTTGAGTGACTCGGGCAATGGATGACTTGCTGCGCTATGGAATCCTCTCACCGATTGCAGCGGCTGATGTCAATATCGCAGGGCTCCTCGTCGAAGATTTTGCTGCCTCCGTTGGTCAGCTAGCAGAAGAATATAAGTTTGCCTTGACAGCTTTCGAATCGGGCTTGCCTAGCGAACAGACTGCGCAATGGGCACCCGTGGGTCATGGGCCCCCACGGGTTGGGCCTTGAATAGGCCCCCAATAGGGGCGGGTTTTCAAAATCTCAGTGGGCCATGGGTTATGCGGGTCGGCATAATAGGCTTAGTGTTCTAAAATAGCCCTAAAAATAGTAGCCCTAAGCCTAATTAGTGGCATTTTTCGGCTGCGGGTTAATTTAAAATATTTTAGAAAACCCGCCCTATTATATGGGCCCCCATGGGCCGGGCCGTCCGACCGGGCCCATTGCGCAGTCTAATAGCGAACTCGACCGTCCTGCTCAGTTCGAGCTCCAGGCTTGTGAAGCTATCAACAAGTATTTGCCGGTGTACGAACGCATTTGTTTTGTTAAGATCTTTCCAGAACTATTTGACATGCGTCCCGGTTCGATTCTGATTGATATCTCAGTGGGTGCTACGCGCAGAGTAGGGGAGCCAGCAGTAGAGAATTTGCGAGAGGAGAGGTCATGTAAGTCATCTTTTACATCCTAAATATATCTGAGACCATACTTACTTTGGCTTTGGGATAGTGATGGCTATTGACGCTATTTTTGAGCGCCTCGATGAAGAGGAGGGGCGTGAGAGGATGAAGGCGCGTAGCTCTTACTGGAAAGAGTCCCCTTGAACCTGAAAGGGTCGTTCTCGAGGAAACGCAGGCGGGAGGGTCTTGCTAAAGAGTATATTGCGATTATTGAAATGCGTAGCTAAAGTTACAAGCAAGTTAAAGCCATATAACTATTATCCGAATAATGTTTCCACATCCCTCCCTTCCTTGCCAGATAATTAAATGCCTAGCCAAAGTAAGCGCTCAGCTCCTTCCTCGAACATCAGTCGAGCTCCACAGTAACAAGCTTACATGACGAAATTGCGCCCTAAGCCCCGGAGATAGCAAATGTAAAGTAAAAGTATCAAATAGCAAAAAGAAAGGCAATGTTTAGTTCATATACGAGCTGAGGCCTTTCCCGGAGTGTGTTGCGCAACTTGCGGCCAAGTTAGATGCGCGCATGCAGCCAGAACATTCCTACAAACATTCAGCCTTGCCGTTTCGGATGACTGCTCCCAGCAGAGGTTTCTTCGACCATTCAACTATCGGCGCACTCTTCGTGACGTGACATACATGGCAGGTATGGGTGATTTGACATTTGCCTCGCAAATGGTTGTAGCACGCGTTGCAATATGTTTCCCCGTCAACCCTTCTCTCCGCATGCGGGTGAGGCGTGAATGACCACGACCTGGTTGCGCTGCACCGATCGCAGGACCCTTCAACCTGCGCCTTCTTGGCTGGCAGAGGAGGAGCAGGCCGCAGGAGGTCGAAAGCTGTCTTAGGAAGGGGCGCCTCATCGACATCGTCGCTTGGCATGGCCTCAGAGTCGTTTTCAAGCTTCGCTGGAGGCTGGAAGCATCCTTAAGACTAGGGCTATCGATCAACTTTACAGACACTGCAGGAAGTGTGTTGACTTGCTCTATCGCTCTCTGTGAATATGAGGAGCTAGAAATATCCGTTAACAATAATCCGCAGATGATAGATATGCGAAAGCTCAAATCTCTTACCATAGATAGCCCGCGAGCTTCTTCTCCTGCATATCTTATGGATGCTGATACCCCTTCGGATAGCGCCTGAAATTGTGAGATGTAGAACCATTAAATTCAGCGCGAGTTTTCTTGCACACATCGCATGGTCCAGTATAGTTCTCCTTTTGAAAGTGATTTCCTCGGAATCCCGGGTCCATATTAAGCCCTATCACTTCTGTACGTGCAGTAAGCGCCTTCGCGGCTGGGTGCTGGATCTCGAAAATCATCAGGAACTCCTGCTGCTGCCCGCCGAGGCCGCCTAAGTGAAGTTTCTTACAGGAGTCTGTGACCAATATGGTCAGAACTTCAAACACGTAGATTACAGCTTCTTCGAACACGCCGCCTTTTCGGGTGCTCGCTGCTATGCGGATGTTTGGAGATGCGCCGGTTTCCCAGGCATGTGTATAGGGCCTGTTTCCGTGTCTAGCTCGCCTGCCCATTGACAATGTACTCGTGATGTTTATGGGGTCGCCGGCGACAGCCATCCTGGCCACATGACATTCCACAGTATGTCGCGGAAAGCACTTAGTTGCTGGCTTGGCTGTGAGTAGACAGCTTGTTGGACTGGGCGTTGGGTTGGGCGTTGAACTGTGCTTTGGACCGGGTGTTGGAGCTCACGGAAGGGGCGCCGGAGCTCATCGAAGGGGTGTTGGAGTTCATCGAAAGGGCGTCGTCACTAGCTCTCTTAAGGGACTGGGCGTCTATGTGCATGACCCAGCTCTTAAGCATGCGGAATTAGCCAACAAAGCATCTTTTGATAATCTGAAGCCCCTACCTCCTTATCCTCTTCATTCGCTGCCGGCAGACCAAGAAAATCATCGTAGCTCATATCCGCTTTGCCTACAACTTGCACAAATTGCTCGCGAAACGCGATCCCAATCCCTCTAGCGAGGTGGAGAAGATCTTGTGACAGGACAAGCTCTCGAATTATTGGTGTGGACAACCGTCCTTACCCCTTTTGCACCAGCTGCCTGATTGCGCATAAATGATATGCTGTCATATCCTCGAACAGCAACCGCTCTGCTGAGATTATGGTAGTGGCTGGGTCAGGCACAGGGAATAGCTCTCCTAGCACAATTGCTGCCGGGACGCCAGTAAACGTCAGGCGTGGTGGCTGCTCCTCGAAAGCACCAGCTGCGATGGCATGTAGAAGTAGCAGAGTATGATGAATATGGTCGAGCTGCGGTGGGGGGAGGAACATTGCTGACTAGCACTTGACCGATGGTAGCTGTTTCGGGCAAGATAATCAGCTTTTGAAAAGAATGAAAGAAGAACAAGGGAGCAGAGTGGTATCCACTCTTTTCGAGAAGAGCAGGAGAACAGAAGGGTATCAGAGAGTGGGTATATACTTAATGGCTTGGGATCACCTCTACCCTCAATGGGCTCATCAATGCTGGTTCCGGCCACAGCTCGCATACCTTGCATGCTTGGTACGTCAAGAGCCTCTTGCGAGGAGTCGTCATCATCATTACTGCTCTAGTTGCTCTGCGCAGTCTTCTTCGTGATTCTTGTACGTGATGCTGTCGCGATGCCAAATGGAGGGTGGATTCGTAGGTCCTGTTGTACGAAGGGAAGTGTCAGCGGATTCTCCAGTGAATTGTGCGGGAATGAACTCAAGATGCTCAAGAAGCTCACGATGCGCAAGATAATGACTCGTCTTACCTCTCCTTTAGGAACCGCCCGTTGCTCGTTGACTTCAGGAGTATTTTCTCCGAGGCGTCGACGATTGTCTGCTCTGATGGGCAAATCCTTCTCCGGAACCCCACGATTCATTTGATCATAATTGCGTTTTTTATCATTGTATATGGACGGAGTACTCGCCTCGAGCTTGTTGACTGCTCCATCCTCTTATAAAGTTGTCAGAAATACGAGCTAACGATGGGCGAATGTGGACAGGATATATGAGATAAAAAAATACCTCTGTTTGAAGATACCAATCCACAGGGCAGAATCTCGACCGAACATCAAAAATATCCAAAGCCATGGCTACTTGCAGGATTTTCGTATGGTAACGTTAATAACCCCCTAATCGGCACCCCCTTGCAATCGGCACCCCTTTTACACCAAAAATCCTTA
>QGMK01000380.1:0-26522 GCA_007825345.1 Lachnellula suecica
CGAGGAGGATGCGATAAGGGGCTGAGGAGACAGGAGAAGTAAAGCCGTGAGTCTGGGATCCATGAAATAAGATCAAATATAGAACTTAGACTGCATGGTGCCTCGAGTGGGTGATGCTATACGAAAAGTATGATCTTAGAAAATTTCTCGTGGCATCCTGATTTATCTAGTGACTCGGCTGCAATTAGGGGCCGTCAGCCTGGAACCGTTAGCGATATGGTCGCTGAAAAGCCCAATAAATTTAGCGAACGGCTTCACTGAGTTCCAAAATCTAGCGACTCAACCCCAGCGACACTGTGACCCTCCTCCCGCAAGCATAGGGGAGTAAGGCAATGTAGATATTGCAAGCACTTTTGTCAACGAAGTAGATCAAGTAAAGCTTGTACAAGAACATATATTTCTTAATTGCATCAAACACAGGTATACAGTTACGGTCCGTGATCCGTGGGTCATCTTCCATTAATTATATGATCCGCGATTTTTTCTGCAAGAGCATCTAAATACACGCCAATTAGAACGTATTCTTGAGATACACAGATAAGAGAACCTGGTACAGTGCAAACTTACAAATTGTAGATTGTGGGTGTCCTGGTGGTAAGAACGGAAATGCCGATGCATCGACGACACGCAGTCCTTGAGTCCCGAAGACTCTCGCTTTTGAATCCACAACAGCCATTGGGTCACCTGCAACGCCCATCTTGCCTAAATTAATTCCAGAATCAGCATTTCTAGTTTTCCAAACGAAACATTAGGGTGACGTACAAGTTGCAGATGCGTGGAAGACCATTATCCCATCATTTCTGATATGTTCCAATATTTGAGCATCAGTGCTAACATTGAGTCCCGGAAACACCTCATTGCCAATTGTGACCTTCTTCATGATGTCCGTAGCCATAAGCTGCCTCACGCGCTTGAAAGCTGCAATGGCAAGCTCCTGGTCCGCTGGATGTGAGAGCCAGTTGGGGTTGATGAGGGGATGATCAGCTGTATCGGTGCTGGTAATTGTTACGTTTCCCCTACTGAGCGGCGCTACCAGTGCAGCAGCTGGGGAGGCGTACATAAATGGGGTCTGTGGGCCACCAGTGATGTAGTTCTCGTTGTTGCCAGAATATGCGTCAAGGATTAGATACTCGATCTCCGGCCAATCTTGTGGGAAAGTTGCCAAGGCATTGAGGGTCGAGGTACTCAATGATTTGCGATAAGGGCTGGGTAATTTCTCCCAGGCTATGAGGTCCCCTCCTGGGTTACCAAGAATTCCGGAACCGTCTTTCTCCCATTGCTGTGTGACCTCTGCCAGGTAGGTAGCATTGCTCACCGCTGAATGGGTAACGACATTAACTTGGTAGCTTGCACCGAAGATGTAATGATCCCACATGTTTTGTCCAACTCCTGGAAGTGCTGAGATGACTGGGATGTTGAACTTGCGGAGAGTAGACTCTGGTCCCACCCCTGAGACCATGAGCAACTGTGGTGATTGAAACTGGACAATGATCAGTAAGCTACCGTGAGATTGATCGTACGATTTTGACTTCACATACAGCGCCAGCAGATAAAATGACCTCCTTATTTGCAGAAAGCGTGTACTCCACTCCTCCAGTTGTGACGCGAACTCCAGACGCTGTTTTCCCGTTGAACAAGATTTTCTTCGCCAGCGTTCCATTGTAAACCTTGAGTGATGTGGTCTTCATAGCTGTACTCAAGAAAGAAGACTCGGAAGAGCTCCGAATATTGCCGTTGGGATCTATGGTGTTCATGCTATATTGAACACCCGTGAGCGTTCCGCTCACAAAATCCAGCCCCGTTGCAAACCCAAGGAGGTTAAACGCATTCTTAGCAAAGGACGAAAAGGCATTTGACCAAGTGGCAATTGAAACGTGCAGAGGACCTGATCCAGCGCTGAAGACTGCGGGATTGTAGCCCACGGAAGCATTGGATGGTCGGAGTGCATTGTTTGGCGGGGTGAAGTCAACACTTTTTTTGAAATACGGCAACCACGAAGAAAATTCGTAGGAGCTGTCACCAACTTCTGATGCCCATTTGTGATACGACTCAACAGTTGCTCGTTGGTATGTGAAGTAATTCCGGGCAGAACTAAATGTGCATTAGCAAAATGCCTCGTTGCATATTAAACTTTGGTGAAAAGAATAAGAATTGCGCATTCGGCCCCATCAATTTTGAACCTTCCCGAGGAACTTGCCCAGAGGTGTGACAGAAATTCTCAGATTGTCATTTTGATTACGAGTCTTCGGTTGTACAGTATTTCAGGAAAACGCGAGACGTTCAGGAACTCAAAATGTGTCATTCAGAACATACCTTCCACCCAGAGTTTTCCCTCTAGCATAGTGCATCGATCTGTTATTCAAAGACTAATGCAGTTAGACTTAATCCTCGGGCCTATACGATTGACTTACAGGTTGAGGAGGGGTAACAAAGCCCCAATCAATCAATGGGTCCACATCTGTAGGGCTCCATCCAGCATAGAAGACGGCATTGGCAGGTATCACATACAGATCTCCACTGTCGATCTGGTAAAAGTTTCCAGCTTCAATGACAGCTACAGTTGTACCCTTCTGCTGGGCAAGACGAGTTGCTATTGCGAGACCAGCAGTGCCTCCCCCGACCACGACGTAGTCGAAACTGGCATTTTGGCCAGTGATGCCAAAGGAGGATCTTGCTGTGGCGGTGGCATCACTATCACGGGCTGTGTACAAATGCTCAACGGGTGAGGCGTCCACAAACGTCTGGGCAAGCAATGCCACCACGGCACAGAGCAGATTGACGAACATGTCGATCGGCACTTGACGGGAGGATTTGATTCAGGATTGAGGAACAAATTATGAAGATCTCCATTGCAAATAAGCTCGAACTCCTCTCTGCACTATTATACGTAAATTTCCAATACATATTCTGCTGCGCTCCTACCGCACAGAGGCCTTGGAGCCTAGACGCAATCTCATTTCCAACTTCCAACTTGTCATCCTTTTTCCAAAATTGGCTGCTGAGAAAGCCTCATTTCTGCACTACTAAATAACTCCGTTTGGGAGCACTAGGCAGAATCAACCCGAGGGCCAATTAAAACGGGAGCAATAAGTGAATACAGTAAGAAGGCCTCGCCTCGTGGGGCTGAACGGAGAAAGGATAATGGGGGCTGAACACGATATCAATACGGAAGTACCTCCCCGCGAGCTTTGCGTCTGATAAGGAGAGAACGTTCAGCGCTCGACGTTCAAGTTGTAATATGGGGTGAGTTAGACACGGAGAAATATGAACGAGCACTGGTCCAGCTCGGTGAAGCTGCGTTGGCATTGCCAGCTTGGCAACGGGGGGGCGTCTGCATGTGCAACAATGCGGAGACAGCGCCGCTATAGAACTGCTTTCTCTTTGGATTCCAGATAACCTCAGCGCCAGCTTATGCCAAGTGAAGCCGAGTTGAGAAGGTAGTTAGACCCGCCGAACGTTCCGAGGGAGAATGTTGACCTGTACAGGGGGCCAAGCTACGCCGCTATTCATTCCTGCATGCATCGGCCGCGTTGCTGCAGAATTCCCCCTACCGATATCCAATGCAAATTTGCGGCACGGCTCCCACCCTACTCGTGCGCTCTTCCGAGGTGGTGAATAATTCCTGGAAGCGCAACACAACGCAATGTCGTACAACAACCAGAGTGTACTCAGCTCTGGTAATTAATTTGTGACCCTGGGTTTATTTGTAACACGTCCCAAAGAAGGTATACTACGCGGGGCTTGGTCACGTGTGTGTTTATCTTGCAACCAACCGACTTACTAATTATTCCCTTTGCTGACTGCGTAATTTCTCTGCTGGATGCCTAGATCCGTATTGAATCCATATATCCCATTCCATCCTAAATACACGTTCAATCCTTCGACCTTAATTTCCCCAGCCGACAATTCACAGTTTATCTAACACAAGCTGTCTCTCCCGTTAAGCCCTATCGAACAACCAGCAATAGCTCAAGATGGCTTCCAGAATCGATACTATTCTCATCATCGGAGCTACCTCTGGTATCGGCGAGGGATTCGCTAGGCACTTCCATGGCCTGGGAAAGAAAGTCATCATCACTGGGCGCCGAGCAGATAGACTCTCCGCTCTGAAAAGCGAGTTACCGGATATTGAGACTATTGAGGTACGCCACTTCATGCTAGCCCCCGAGCATACTGTACTTGGCAAGGTGTCGCGGTTGACAAGGGTCTCATAGTGGGACATCACGGACTTCGCCAAGCTCCCCAGCCACGTCTCTGCGGTGCTGGCAGCGCACCCCGCTCTGGATACCGTCTTCATCAACGCCGGCATCCAGCGGTCATTTTCGCTTCTGGACCCTTCGACTAGCAGCCCAGAAAGCGTTGTCGCTGAAATCAACTCTAATCTGACGGCGCCAGTGCTGTTGACCCAGCTCTTTGTTCCGCACCTGGTTTCCCTCGGCAAGCCCGCCAATCTGCTGGTTACTAGCTCGACGCTGGCTTTCTTCCCGATGGGATTTTATCCAGTGTATTGTCCCACGAAGGCTGCAATCCACTCATTTCTCCTCACGCTCCGGCAGCAGCTGAGCTTTGCGCCCGAGGAGGTGCAGAAGAATTTCAGCGTTGCAGAAATCGTACCACCATATACTGACACCGGACTGGATACTGGACATCGCGACATGGTTAATCAGATGCAGGGCGGCGAGGAAAAGGCCTTCAAACCCATGGCTCTGAGTGACTACTTGCAGCAGGTGTTTGTGTCCTTGGATGAGCTTGACGCGCAGGGAAAGCTGAAAAAAGAGGTCGGCGTCGGCTTCGGACAGATGGGTGTCGACACTTGGAGGGGCAGTTTTGGTAAGGCTCTAGAAGGTATGGGCGTCAACTGTTGATTGATCATAAGCTATCTGATCGTTTCTACCTCGCGCTTTCTCTCTGCAAGTTACATCCAATACAAAGACTTTCTACGCAAACATTAAACATCTCGCCTGCTGTAATTGTAAAATAGTTTGTCTTCCACGCTCCGGGGCCCAGTAGATCGCCGCTCAGGAGATCAAATGTAGCAATTTCTCCAGTCTGTTTGTTGCCCAGGGCTCGCCAGTATTAGGAGCCGAGGGGGGGGGGCTTTGAAGAACCCGGCGATATTACTACACGAATTCGTTCTTACCGTAAGAACATAGTCTTCTCATGTTGTAACAACAAAACAAATGTACCCATAATTTTGTCGAGTAGAGTACAAGTACAAACCGTAACGCCAGAAATAGTCAATAATCGATTATCTCCCGTGTACTACCGGTCCGTTCTATTGACTTGAACGTCAACTGTTTTATATATGCCCGAATTGATCTGGTGATGGCTGTTATTCGACTCCAGGTCATCGTCGGCAGGATATCCTTGACTCCTAAGTAAGATATCGTCTCTGCTGTTGAGAGGACGCCCCTGCCCATCGCTCGGGAGGCGCCTATGAGAAGAATATCCGTGGCCCGTCCCACTTCGATTGGAGACTCCAGTAGACTTGGCTGAACGTGAAGCGCTGCTGTTGCCTGTGAGGCGATAAGTAAGATCCCGGAAGCCATGGGCGACGAAGACCATGAGCGGTCGAGTGAGGGGGATTGAGGCCGCCATGATGAGAGTAGTTCCCTCGACGCTACACAGACGAAACATGATTAGTTATATGCAAGACAATGTGACTCAAGAGAGCCACGTTATTTGATGTGGGTATAGGCGCTTACCTGTTCCAAACTTCTAATGGTACCGTGGCCCCTGCGTACCGTTAGCAGAAGCAAGCCCCTTTTTTGTGGCTTCTGACTTACAAGTTGGATCACCAACGTCCAAAATTGAACTAATGGTAGTGAGTTTGTAAATGGTTGTGATACAGGCCCTGAAATCACAAGAGCGTTAGCATTGCCTCGTCCGAGAAACAATTCAAGTCTAAAACGTACAGAAATCCCAAGCTCAATGAACAAGCAAGCACAATTTTCTTGCCCCGCTCCATTTGGAGTCTAGATATTTGCAATATGGGATATAAGGCAAGGGCGAAATCTAGGAAAGCCGAGTAAGCTAAGTTCAAGGTTAGCAAAGGTAGAAGCAAAAGAGCCCGGGCAAGTCTAACATCCGGCAAGATATCCCAAGTCCACATTAACGTATTTTGGCCAACATTTTCCTTTCAGAGTCCAATTTGCCGAAACTGGATCGCACTGCACAAAAGTCGTAATGGTCATAATGAAGACGAGCAAGACTAGACCTCCAACCGCTGAATAGAGAATATATGCGATTTTCCTGTTGTTCTTGCCAAAAAGGTTGACCAGCAACGCCACCACTGGTAGTTTTGGTAGAGTGAAAGTCCATAGGCCAATGGCTTGGAGAATCACCAGGAGACGGAGGAGTTTCGTGGCGTGAACAGGATCTTCTTCTAGCATGGGAAGGAGATGTTTGCCGAAACCCATTGAAATGCAAACATTGACGTAGATTGTTCTTGCGAGATTCGCAGCCTGTTGTAAAAGTTGATTTAGCATCTGTCCAGTTTTCAGATGTAGAGACCAGACGACACTAACCATTGCAAGAATAATAAATGCATCGTCATTAGTCCAGCGACCCTTTTCTCGCAAATAATGTGAAGCAAGCCTGAGAATGACGGTCACTTTGCGCAGAATGTCAGCATTTCCAAATCATCCCAGATACAGAAAAGCAACACTGACCTAAAGCGATCGCATTGAAGACCCAATTGATAACATTCAAAAAGGGCCCTCGATTGGTATTACCCCCATACGACATGGTGATGTTGGTTTTTCTACAGCTTCCATCCAACGACGGTTGAATTGAGTTGGCGATCGGCGGAGAGACACCCAAAGGGGGGAAGTTTCCAGCCTATAGATGAAGGTCGAGGGGTTCTGGAATGTGGACAGGGTATGCTGCGCGTGTTTTGGGGGTTTGCATTGCGCCTCCCATCCGCATCCTGCGCGTTTGCAACTTGGAACCGCAAAGTTTATCTTCTGGTACAGTACCTCACAATATATTTCCTTGCTGCCTGTGGGCGGCTACGACGGAGCTCGCGGAGGTCTAAATGGCCAAGGCTCGTGCTCCGCAGTAAGCTGAGATCGCCATCATGTCAGCACGAGAATACGATACACAGATCGTTAGATCTTTCAGGCAATGGGGCCACGAAGGCGCCTATCAGATCCAGATTGAGCCACACGCTTTAGAGCTCCCAGTCCAGATGCAACGAAGTGGGTTACGAACAACCAATCCCAGCTGTGTAACGAATGGCCCCTTTCAAACTATTGGTTTCTCACACGAGGGGTGCTGGGGGGGATTACAGTGTAAGGTGAGTTGCATGCAACATAAATTGTGCTGACAAGGATGCGACCAGGGCAGGGGAATGCTAATGTGTGGCGGGGGTGGTACTGGTGTGGTGGGGGTATCGACGGAAACAGCCAATTAAAACACAACACGGATTGGAGAACGTTGAGTTTGAACAGTTGCGTTCATGCTTATTTATCATTACTTACACAAGAGTTCTTGATTTGGGAGATGAATCACGGCTTTGATAATAATTCGAAAAAATACTTTGTACAATCAGCGCATAGTAAGCACTAAGAAGTGTTGCCCCTTATGCCCAGATTGGTGGATGACTTTACCTAATGCGGGGAGGAAAAGGAAAGTGCTAAAGATCGGGTGATCTACCAACGCTATTCTGCCCTATTCAAGGAGTGTACTACTCGGGCATAGGGGTGCACAAATTATTTAATTCACATTGGATTAAATTATAATTTAATTTAACGCCTTTATAGGATTAAATCCTTAATTAGCGCTAAAATTAGTTGAGCCAATGAGAGCACTAGGTTTAGACCCACTAAAAATTCTTTGTTATCTTTATAAATATTAGAGTGCGAATGCGGCTATCCGGCATTTAAAAAGTCATGTGAATTTCATTATTTCTGCATAATCCTTCATTAAAATATGCAATTAAATAATAAGATAAGATTAAATAACAATCCTAAGTTTTAGGATTAATTATTAATTAAAGTTTTAATTTGGTGCATCCCTACTCGGGCAGGAACCTTAGACCACGAGGCTTGGAGGCAACCACTTAGTCTCGACAGGCAGGTGCGATGGGGAAAAGGTGGATTATACAGAAAGACTTGATTAAAAAGCGCTGTTGGACTACAGTAGTCAAGTTACATGATGCAGCTTCCCGATTGGAAACTGGAGGTTAGCAGGGATAGGTATTCACCTAGAAGTAGAGAAACGAGGTTGGAGTTGTCATCCAGACATTTAAGGTTACGCCTCAAATGATTCTTCCTCTGCTGCATGAAATACCGGTCGCAAGCCATCAAATCAAGCCTCGATTTGATGTTCCCGAACTTTTCTTCCTGCCGCGTCCATCTGATTAACCTCTTCCGAGCCTCCCGCCCCTGCGCCAAAATGACCCTCTCCAAGGCCCTCCCCGAGCTACGAACCGCTCTGACTCCAAGCTGCGAGATCTTGACGGACCCCAGCGACGCTAATTTCGTGGAGCATCTCAAACGATGGACCGATATTGATCTGAAAACCCCTGGAGCCATCGTACTGCCTACCTCGGAAGGTGATTGCCAGAAGATTGTATGAGGCTCCACGAGCTGCACAGTCGGTGGCGTTTGCTGACAACAAGCACAGGTGAAATGGGCTTCAAAATCTTCAATTTCCTTTGTCGTAAAAGGTGGAGGACACAGTGAATGGTCCACCATTGGAACCGACGGTATCATCATTGACTTGAGCTTGTACAAGGGAGTAGTGGTCGACGCAGCCTCTGGTGTAGCGACCATCACGGGCAGTATTCTATCCAAAGAAGTAGCCTCGGCTCTTGCTGAAGCTGGTTATTTCACCGGTAATTATATTTTTGTTACCTTTTGCATAACACAACTAATTCTACTTTTAGCCTTGGGAAATGGCAATACCGTCGGCGCTATCGGCTACTTTCTGGGCGGTGGAGCTTCCATCACATCCTCTATCACGGGTTTTGGATCCGACCAAATTATCTCGGCGCGTGTCATAACCGCAAAAGGAGAGCTTCTGGATGTGACAGAGCAATCATATCCAGACCTGCTGTATGGAATTCGTGGTGCGGGCCAGTTCTTTGGTCTGATTACCCAGCTGGTGGTTAAGGGTCATCCTCTATCTGCCCTCGGAAATGACAAAGGTGTAATATGGGCTGGTAGCTTCGTCTTTCCTCTTGCCCGTGCCAAAGAGGTTGCGTCTGTCATGAAACACTTGATGGATGATGATAGCCATGGAACTGCAGGCCTGATGATGATCATGGCACCGCCACCAGCACGGAACCCCTGTCTTGTAATCGCAGCAAGATTCACTGGAAACCCCGACGATGCACCAAAAGCCTACAAAGTTCTGTACGATCTTAAGCCCCTCGTTGCGCAGGGAGCGCCGGTGCCTATTCAGAACGCAAGCGATGGTCGAGAAGCACTTGCTGCTAAGGGAGGTTTCAAACGCTTTGGCGTTGTTGGCCTCTACCGCTTTGATGAAGAGTCCTTTGTCAAGACCGTGGACATGTGGAAGGACCTGGTTGCTGAGTGTCCAGATGCCATCAATACTGCCTTCAACTTCCAGTGGGATGCGAGACCTGTCAAAAAGCCTGAATTTGAGTCAGCAATGTGCCTCCATGACATTCGTTATTGGCAGTAAGTCAGGATCTTTAACACTCAAGTCACCTTCAGTTTGAAGGAGCTAACCCATCCAGAAACAACTTGATATGGCACACTGACCCCAAGAATCGGGCAAAGGTTGACGAATTCAACGACAAGACAATTGAGATTATGAGAGGTGAGGATGTCGCCAACTTTGCAGACTTCGTGAATGGCACCAGAGTGGGTCCTATTCATAGGCGATACAAAGGAGAACAGAGACTTGCTCGCTTGAGGAGCCTGAAGAAGAAATGGGATCCAACAGGTGTTTTCACCGATCAATTGCTTCTGTAATCTTGTACGAGATATTCGAGTCGACATGGAGGATAACGGCACCAACGACACCTATTCGTGAGCAGAATCAACAGTGGTTGCCCACTTTGCAAGCATACAAATTGAAAACAAGTCCAAATGGTACTTCGTAGGCGGCAATATGACCGTGAAACGGCAGGCTTAGCAAATGCAAGGCATCTGAAGGCTTGTTTGCCCAAATAGAAGTTGAACTATTCTCTCATCTATGGAATTCTGAGAACTCATTCTTCTCAGTTCCAAGGAGAATTTTCTTGATACTTCAAAGTGAACTTCGTTTATTTCAACTAACTAGCCTACCCAGTTCTTGCACAGTGTGTAGCAGCGAGGAAGGGTACCAAACGCCATGTTTTTGGCGGGCAAAAACAAGACGGCACACATATCGCATCTATTTCTATAAAATAATTGGTTACAGTAGTATCTCTGGTTATAAGCCTACGGTCAAGGGTGGGGCTTTTCACTGACACATGTGAATCTGGGTTGATTAGACTGAATCCTGCCTCGGATTATCGATGGATGTTCAACCTTGATGTCGCAATGAGCTCCCAGATTTGGGAATGCGAAGTTCAAATTAGGGAGCAAGCTCTTCTAACATAATGGCTGCGTCTCCCAACATGGTCCGGACTACGAGATAAGGAAGAGATAATCATGCGCCCGCCGGAATGGCGAGACTTAAGGTTCGTCGTTTCCCACGTTTTCCGCTTCTAGACTGACTAGCTAAATTACTGACTACTGATGTACTGGGTGCATCTAGTTTCGTGCTAATCGATCCTTCGGGATTTCCTGGGTTGGGAGGTCCCCACTAGTCCTGTCACCTACCATTTAAAATGTGGATTTGTATTGTTACAATTTTCACACGGACCGAATACTCCTTCCAGAGATGTAGCGCTTATGTCTTGGGGTTTTACCATGAACAATCGCTGCTTATTGTGGCGTGTCGCCCTCACCGTCTTCAACGATGGGGTGGGAAAGTTGGCCATGGCCCGTGACTACAGCACATTTAGTCATAGCCAAACCTCGGCACCCCTGGCAGAACAACAGAGTTTCATGGCGCCCATTAATGAAGCAGATATACGTCTATGGCGCCATAAATGTTTAGAGCTTTACTGTCACGTAATATCATAGAACAATTATATATGCTTTATAGGCCTCGTTGAGGGCTGAGGTAGGCGGGGTAACCGCGTACCCCTCACTAGTGATTGCACCGCTGGCCTTAAGTGCAAGGGGACCATTTCAGTGACAGCACGCAAGAGTGGAGAGCCTCCGAGCCTCAAGGCGGAGGTGCTTCAGAGACGATGACTTGGGTAGAGAATACGCGGCTAAAAGCTGCAGTCTGATGTTGCGGCTTGGTCCTGCACGAATGACAGTCTTTGACTGCCACGATAAGGCAGGAAAGCGTTGGAGATGCAACACGATGCAGCATCGGAGCAAGCATGGGGCCTGGGGACAGCGATTGGACACCGAAGATGTAGGTACGTTAGTTTGCATATGCAACTGGGGCTTGACGTGCGGTACTTGGGTTCTGTGAAGCAACACATCGTCGATTGCTAGTGCCGCTTTGAATTGTGGTGTTTTGGACAACCGACTCCACAGTGGGAGACAATGCGTTGTAAAATCGAACGGGCTCGAGATGGGCACGTTTGGAAATCTGAAAATCTGTGTACCTACCTTTTATACACATCTTTTAATGCTCACTGACCCCTCAATGCGGGGTAGCTTAGTTCCTTGAACACAACTCTTCGTTCCTTCTCCACCGTAGGACAAGTCGGCCATGGATGGTAAAATCACGCTGTATCTCTTCGGAGATCAGTCTGAAGATATTGCTGAGGGGCTCAGGAGTCTCATCTGCTCTGTGCGCGATCCAATCCTAGACGCATTTTTGACTAAGTCATACGAAGCTATTCGCTCTGAGTTTCAACGGATCCCGTGGTCAAAGTCCAAGTCAACGCCCAAATTTGCTAGTTTATTAGACTTGTTAGCTCTACAAAAGGGTGGATTTCGAAGTGTCCCTCTTAGTCACGCTCTCACTATGACGTATCAAATTGGTCTATTCATTCGGTATGGATTATATTCAGATATACTAGATATCTCCAAATAAAACGAGTACTGCAATAGTAACTGACGTTTATCTAGCCAATGCCACATCTCTGGCGCTTACCCGCATCCTACAGATTCATACCTAGTTGGAATATGTACCGGAACGCTCGCTGCAGCTGCAATCAGCTGCAGTCAATCCCTTTCCGATCTTCTCCCAGCGGCAATATCAGTGATAAGCATTGCATTCCGTGCCGGTCTTCTAGCGTCGGATGTCGGGGCCCGAGTAGTACCAAGCACTGAGAACACTGAAGCATCGTGGGGCATGATATATCCAGGACTGTCTCTCGAGAAGGCGAATGCGGCTATCAAAGTGTTCTCCGAGTCTCAAGTCAGTAGTCACAATTTACTCTTCAACAGAGTTTACTGACTGGGCTGTAGTGTCTTCCTCTGGCTTCACGGCCATACGTAAGTAGTAGTTCAAACCGTGGTGTTACAGTGAGTGGCCCGCCCAGGTCACTGCTGGCTTTTCAGAGCCATGAGGGTGTCAGCAAGTTCAAAGCTATCAAATTGTCTCTGAACGCACCTTATCATGCAGCGCATTTGTACTCACACCAGGATATCGAGTCCGTCTTGGACATAGACCCCGTGTCTTTGGGGCGAGAGAAGTCTACAAGTATTCCTATTCTCTCAATATCGACAGGAGAGATAGTTCAAGCCCATGGTCTGAGGAGCTTACTCCAGAATGCTCTCAGTGAGATATTTCTGAGACCAATGCAATGGGACCTAATGGCAGACTCCCTCGGTTCTGTTCTGAAGGCAACAGAAAGTACCAAAACTTTGATAATACCAATTTCCACTGAAGCTGGGCCTGGTCTGAAAGCAGTGCTGAAGATGAAGGGAAACACCAACATCGAAGTAGCGGACCACCCCCTAAAGCTTACTAAGGGCGAGGAGAAGGACATCACATTTTCAGCAACTGGGGGAAACTCGGCGAGATCCAAAATTGCCATTATTGGGATGTCAGGCAGGTTTCCAAAAGCCAGTGATGCTGCTGCGTTTTGGGATATCATCTACAAAGGACTCGACGTTCATGAAGTTGTACCCCCGCTCCGTTGGGATGCGAGGACGCACGTAGATACTTCTGGAACGAGGAAGAATACTAGTGCTACACCCTACGGATGCTGGCTGGAGGATCCTGGATTATTTGATGCTAGGTTTTTTGGGATGTCGCCAAGAGAAGCCTTTCAGGTTGATCCAGGTCAGTAAGCTCTTGACCAGGATTTCCCGATGCCCAAGATTTATCTAGACCAACCCCTTTTTTTGTTGAGAGAGTAATACTGACTCTAGATCCTTGATACAGCCCAACGCCTCGCCCTTATGACAGCCTATGAGGCACTCGAGCAAGCAGGTATCGTGCCAGACAACACACCGTCGACAAGGAAAGATAGAGTAGGAGTGTTCTTTGGAGTCACCAGTAATGACTGGTGAGTCAACTTCTCGGAGAAGAATTGCTTCTTCTGGGACTTTTACTCAGAATGAAAACAATTTCTACTCCTGAGACATTTACTCCCAATCTACTCGCGTTCTACTCCTGCATATTCCTAAAGAAGCAATACTGACTCCGAGATCTTGACCTACAGGATGGAAACAAACAGTGCCCAAGATATCGATACGTACTTCATACCTGGGGGAAATCGTGCTTTCATACCCGGCCGGATCAACTATTGTTTCAAATTCAGCGGTCCAAGTTACAGCGTGGACACAGCATGCTCGTCTAGCTTGGCAGCAATACACGTTGCTTGTAACTCACTCTGGCAGGGCGACGTAGATACGGCAATAGCTGGCGGAACCAATGTCTTGACGAACCCGGACTTCACGAGCGGGCTTGATAGAGGTCATTTCCTATCACGTACAGGAAACTGCAAAACATTCGACGACTCGGCGGATGGCTATTGCAGGGGAGAGGGGGTTGGCACAGTAATCTTGAAACGCCTGTATGCAAATCCTCATCTATTTTCTTTTCCAGTGGGGGCATTTCGGAAGTCTTCTGGCTTATTGAAGATTTCAAGATGCAGGACCAAGCTCCTATTATATTGCCCAACTCCCTTGTTTTCCCTCGGTTGACCAAGACTGACTCCGAAGATTTGCAGCGAAGATGCCATAGCAGACAACGATCCTATTCAAGGCGTGATATTGAATGTTTCCACCAACCATTCAGCGGACTCGGACTCCATTACTAGGCCGAATATAGGGGCGCAGAAAGAGATGTTCCAAAAGGTCCTCAGTGGAACAAAGCTGTCAGATGTTAGTTATGTTGAGATGCACGGCACAGGGACTCAAACCGGAGATGCAGCTGAGATGTCAAGCGTTCTTGAGTGTTTTGCGCCCAAGGCCAGCCAACGTCCTGGAAATCAGGTCCTTTATCTTGGGTCTGCGAAAGCAAATGTAGGCCATGGAGAAGCAGCTGCCGGAGTTACTAGTCTGGCCAAAGTCTTGCTTATGATGAGGCATGATATAATCCCGCCACATTGTGGTATCAAAACTAGTATCAACCGCAAGTTCCCGGAGGATTTAATGGCTCGCGGGGTTCGTATTGCGGATAAGCCTGTCAAGTGGGAGCACACACAGGGCAAACCACGGCGGGCGCTGGTCAACAACTTCAGTGCCGCTGGCGGCAACACAGCGCTTCTTCTGGAAGACGCTCCACGAACGGAACCGGGGTCCAAGATCGATCCTCGCACCACACATTTAGTGACAGCTTCTGCGAAAACAGCTTCAGCCTTGAAGGCGAACGCTCAAGCATTGCTGTTGTTCCTGCGACCGGGTCGTTCGGTGCCATTGGCACTTCCTTCTTTGTCATACACCACAACCGCAAGACGAATTCACCATCCGCATCGCATTTCCGTCACCGGATCCAGCGTTGAAGACATCATAGCCAATCTCGCCAAAGCTATAGACTCGGACGTTGGGAAAACAAGACCCGTTTCTAGGCCATCGGTCGTGTTCACATTTACTGGACAAGGTTCCAGCTACTTTGGAATGGGGAAGGACTTGTTTGAAAGCATCTCATCTTTTCGTACGGATATATCTCGCTACGACCAGTTAGGTCAAGCCGAAGGATTCCCCGCAATTATTCCAGTTATCTGCGGAGAGGAGGGCTCTCGGTTGTTGGATCAATCGCCTGTGGCAATCCAATTAGCCCTCACATGTCTCCAGATGGCACTGGTAAAGCTCTGGGCTTCCTGGGGTATAAATCCTAATTCGGTTATGGGTCATAGTCTGGGTCATTATGCCGCATTAAATGCCGCCGGCGTTCTTTCGGAGGCAGATACAATATATTTGGTAGGCGTGCGAGCGCGGGAGCTTGAGAAATCATGTTCTCCTGATACACATTTGATGCTAGCAGTCAAAGCCTCGCTTACAACGCTTGCTCCTTTCTTGAAAGACCAAGAGGTCGAGGTTGCTTGCTGCAATGGCTCAAGTGATTACGTTCTCAGTGGAGCTCGAGAAAACATTGAAGATCTGTCGAAGCTTCTGGCTTCTGAGAAAATTATTTCGACTACACTCAAAACGCCTTATGCATTCCATTCCTCACAGGTGGACTGTATTCTCGAAGACTTCAAACTAGCCGCTCGAGGGGTGACCTTTCACGCACCCGCTATTCCTGTCATATGTCCCCTCTCGGGGGCTGTCATTCGCTTGCCAGGATTCTTTGGACCTCAACATCTTGCGGATCACTGCCGCAAACCAGTGAACATTGTTGGTGCACTCTCTGCTGCAACGAAAGACGGCGTTGTGCGGGACAACTCAATCTTTCTCGAGATTGGTCCTCATCCCACCGTGTCTCGAATGGTGAAGTCGGTTTTGAACAACCGTTCATCTACGGTCTCATCACTTTCACGCGATATCGCGTCTTGGAAGTCTCTGACAGAAACGTTATCGACATTTTATTTAGCAGGCGCCGAAATAAACTGGAAGGAGTTCCACCGAGACTTTGCATCTTGTTGTGAAGTTATAGATCTGCCGGCATATAACTGGGACCTCAAGGACTACTGGATAAAATACATCAACGATTGGTCACTTCGCAAGGGAGACGCTCTCCCCCTTTTCGATGCGGCAGAAAGTGAACGTCTGAGGATCTTAAGTACGACGATACATAGGGTTGTTTCTGAAGAAGTGGGGGTGAAGTCCGGCTCAATGACTGTGGAATCTGATATTCATCGAGCCGATCTATATCCGCTAGTTCAGGGGCACAAAGTTAATGGTATTCCGCTATGCACACCTGTAAGTTCCTATCCCTCTCAAGGCTGGAAATAGTTTCTAACATAAATTTTAGTCTGTGTACGCCGATATTGGTCTTTCTGTTGGCCGCTATCTCCGTAATAAATATCAGCCAGCGATGGAGGAACAGCAAATCGACATTGCAAACATGTCGATTGAGAAGGCTCTCATTGCTCAACCGCAAGGTCCGCAGCTACTGCATACAACAGTAGATGTTGACTGGCAAAAGAAGAGTGCTAGTTGTCACTTCTCGTCGGTTGATGTAAGTAAACGATCCGTTTTCCCTGAGGCTCGACTGACTGATGTAGAAAAATGGAAAGATAATTGTGGCTCATGCCAGCTGTACCATTCTTTTCACGTTCCCTCCGGACCCCCAGTGGCTTGAGAAGTGCGGGGCTGAATGCCAGCTTCAAATTTCCAGGCTTGAAACAGGCCTCACCACAGACGCGTCCTACAAGTTCAACAAATCAATGATTTACAGGATGGTCGACACCCTGGCCGAGTTTGATCCGGAATATCGCGCGTTGACGGAAGTTGTTCTGGACAGCGAAGCCCTTGAAGCCGCCAGCAAGATCGATATGAATGCTGTGAAGCATACGAGCTCTATCACTTTCCACACGCATCCTGCTTATATCGACTCGTTTTCTCAGGCAGCGGGGTTCGTCATGAACGCCAACGATAAGTCAGATCCCAGCCGTGAAGTGTTTGTCAATCATGGCTGGGGCTCCTTCCAGCTTTTTGAGCCGCTGGACCCCGACAAGATTTACCGATCGCATGTCAAAATGATCAGGGGTCAAGGCTCTATTTGGGAAGGTACACTTATCATCCTTGATGGTGAGAGACCCATTGGTAAATTTGAGCAGATTCAAGTAAGTCCAAGATACTTTTATATTCCCGCGGGGCTTGTTTCCCCCAAGTCTCCACCACTGAGTTATCCTCGACTTTACTTTCAAGTAGCTTTGCTAAAATACGACTTAGCTCCAAGGTGTCCCAAAACGGCTTCTTCACAGCATCCTTCAGACAGCCAGTCGACAACAGTCGTCAGTCAAAACTCCGCAAAGCTCCAAAATTTCTCCGGCAAATGCAGGCATTACTATTGTGTCCTCAGCTTCTCTGGTTCCGGGTATACATGTGGCTAGAGAAGTTGTCCCGCCGAGTATAGATACTACCCAAGTCCCGTTCGAAAGCAGCATCGATTTGGTGAGCAAGATAGTTGCCGATAAGCAGACCAAGATCCTAGAAATTGTGTCCGAAGAGACTGGCATCGACATACACGAGCTGAACGACGAGACTAGCTTCGCAGCAATCGGCGTTGACTCTCTTCTGTCGCTGATCATTGCCAGTCGGCTCAAAGAAGACCTGGACTTCGAAACAGAATCTGGAATCTCCATTTTTGACCAGTTTTCTACGGTGGGCGAATTGAAGCAAGGGCTGGCCCAGTCAATGGGGATATCTGAGACACAAAGCTCAAGCCCCTCTTCCACTGACACGGATGGAGAGACTCAGGCGACAACTCCTTCCCCGACGACAGTGGAAACTCAGTCAAAACTTCCAGTACTATCCCAAGAAAGCTTAACGAAGGTTTTCCTGCCTCCAGACGAAGTGCACTCAAGCTTCAGGGGTCACGTTCGGCCACCCTCTTCGGTAGTCCTTCAAAGGGCCTCTTCGGAGAGTACTCGAAAATTGTTTCTGTTCCCGGATGGATCAGGCTCTGCATCTTCCTACGCCAACATCCCTCGAATAAGCAAGGACCTGACAGTCGTTGCCCTCGTATGCCCCTACATGCGAGACCCAGAAGAAATGAAGTGCTCATTTGATGATCTCGTCACCGGGTATCTCGGCGAGATAAAAAAACGGCAGCCGGCCGGGCCTTACAACCTGGGCGGCTGGTCAGCGGGAGGGGTATTCGCATATCGAGCTACACAAAGGTTGATTTCTGAAGGTGAAGTGGTTGAGTCGTTAGTGCTCATCGACTCTCCCGTGCCGAAAGGCATGGACAGGCTGCCCCAGGCCTTCTATGATCACTGCAGCGCCGTTGGCATTTTCGGACAGATCGGAAGCAATGCCGGGAAAGAGAAAATGCCACCGCCGAAATGGCTGGTGCCACACTTCAATGCAACGATTGATATGTTGCATGAGTATTGGGCTGAACCTCTACCAATTGGTCTCGCTCCCAAGACTTCCATTATATGGGCCAGTCAATGCGCTCTTGACGGCGTCAAGCATCCAAAGCTTCCGCCGAGTCCTGAGGACAACGAGGGTATGAAGTTTTTGACGGAGAAACGGAATGACTTCACTGCGGGTGGCTGGGCGGACCTATTCCCCGGTTCTTCGGTGGTGGTCCAAGTGGCTGAAGAAGCTGATCACTTTTCGATGATGGTGAGTGTGACACCTTTCTTGATTCTCCATGAAATGTGACTAATTTTGCTCTTTTAGAACGGCGAGCATGCTGTGGAGTTGGCAGGTTTTCTTTGTGCAGCGACGTCCATATCTTCACCTTAGAGTAGAGGAGGTTAGAAGTTGGATAGATAATTATCAAGAGTTAGAGATGATGACCAAGAATAGCCCTTTCACAGCCCCTGGACAGAATTGGTTTATTGATAAATTCATTGTTTCTGAGGATCAAAGCGCTGAGCTGCTTACTACTGTAAGTCAGCAACCGCGAGGATAGAAATATGAACAAAGGTAGAAAGGTGTGTTTGACAAAAGTACTAGCGTAGCTCTCCATGCAAAGTTGCTGGTTCTCGTACTGGTAGGATTCCAGGCCTACTTGAGAACGCAAGGCACTGTCGGTCAGGGGCAGACATGCACATTGTGAATATCCATCTGAAGGTTTTGAAGAGCGTGCTTGTTTCATTCTACCTCGTCCTCGTAGCAGTGTAGTGGGTCATAAAAGTGTATAAATTGATGCAATGGAATCCTCAACATGAATGACTACATGTACCAATAAGTATATTTCCGCCCGCTGGGAGATAGATTTCGATATGGGGAAACATAAGATTTGACTATATCCTACGTATAGACCCCTGATTTATATGATGACCTTCGTCTGGGCTATTTTCACAATTGTCTGAATGTCCATATGACGTGAAAGCTCGAGCTGAACATCCTTCGACGAGCTTTCCTGCACTTCTATTCTCTTCGCCGGACTCCTAGTGGTCCCGAATTTCCGACACCGGAACTCGGCAATCTGCCGAGATGCAAATCGCTCTTGTCTCTGGAAGGTGTTCCTTAGCATCATTGTTGAATTCCGCTTTCCCGTCTTCGTGATGAGGTTTGATTGCTGTGCACTTTCGAGTTGAGTGGTCGTCCTCACATGATTGTGCCTCGGCATCTTTGGAGGCAGATCGATCTGCACTAGCCGGAGCTCCCTCAGCACTAATAAGTCCCGCAAGGAACCCAAACATGTGTTATTGCGGGGTAAGGTTTAGGGGAGGGGACACTTGAAGTACGGAGGTATTAGCGGTCTGGAGAAGCTGTGCGGGTGATGTAGGAACGATGGAACGATGAGGTTTTTGTGGGCGGCTGACTTCATTTCCCCAGGTACTCGGGGTGATTTCTCGTGAGTAGGCAGGAGCCTGAAATATGCGGTTTACCACCAAAACTAAGACCTTTCCAGAAATTATAACTTTTTAGTCATAGACTTTATAAACAAGCTTTTTATATGAAACTTCTACAAATTAACTAGTTCTATATTACAAATCAATCCAAAATCTTATTTAAGGCCCCATTATCGTAGAATTAAAAATAATAAAATAATTCGCTTATTTTATACTAAAAATCATTAGTTTTCCCGAGAATGCAGCAATTTTGTAATTTATTTTACTAGAAATAGTCTTATGAAACTATTTAGAAAAATTAAATATAGAGTCAGAGAACCCTCAATTAGTCATTATACTTGTTTTAAGCTAGCAGAATGTGTTGGCGTGGACATTTATTAGAATAAACCTGCATTTTACACCTTATTTAGCCCCGCTGCCTACTCACGAGAAATCACCCCGAGTATGTCATTTATTTGACTTTGTGGAGAAGCTGTACCGTATGGGGTGCATGCCGACTTGCCGAGCCGTCTCTGCGGATGCTTTTTTGTCCAACTGTTTCACGAAGACTGAGGGGATGTTACGAGTAGTGGAGGGTATGTTGATGTTGATGCTATTGAACGGGAGTACTCGGGTTGGGTCGTGAGGTATGCCTATTATTGTATGGCGAAGCTTAAGGAGCATGGTAAAGGGTTACTGTACAGTACAGCACCGCACTACCTTCGTATGATACTTACCGTAGCGGCGGAGAATTGAAGTTCGAAAGGCATCATGCCCTAGGGACATTGCAAGGACATTCCGTGGGGCCGAAGAAATCCAAATACTGTAGATTACTTCCGTAAGCCTGTGCTGTGCATTGTTTTAGAGCTGTTTCCAACGCACATAATATGATTGTCTCAGGGGTCCCGCGTGCAGCTCAGATTGCGACTGCTTGCAACTGCTTGCAACTGCCTACACTGGACACTGGACAAGCAGCCAAGGAGAGATGGCCCACACTGGCGGAGCATGTCCCGTGGAGGAGAGGGCAGTTCGAACCAGGGGCCAGGAGAATAGGGCGTCTTTTGCGCGGTTTCGCATTCCCTCGCTGGCTGATCTGCAGCTCTAATGGTCTCTAATGTCTCCAATGTCTCCAATGTCTCCAATGGTCCCTCACTTATGATCGTAGCTGCCGGAAATCAGGGCAGCTCCGTAGGCCAACTGCCATCCTAGACCGACTTCAGACGCTGGCATAATCCGACATTGCCCATAGGCGCGCCTTGGGCGGGCTGTGATGAGTGAAGTGCAAGTGCAGAGGTGCAGAGGTGCAGAAGTGCAGGTGGTGTAGATGCTAGGGCTTTTGTAGTGGATAGATATATCGCGTGTGCGGTTGTGAACTTCGTTTTCATCTCATCTATTTCCGCCGATTGCAGATTATCTGCTCTCGATAATTCCTGTCCCTACCTGCCACTGTATTCTGCTGTCGACGAAAACAAATCGCTGCGCCCCTACTGCTACTGCTGTGAACCTTAACCCCAGCTTTTATTAACGCGGTTCGGCTACAGTTCGGAGAATCTGCCCGCACTCCAGCATCATCCACTCACCACCACAACACACCCACTGCATCGCGCTCACGATATCATACCGCCTCCTGGTTAATTGAACCCTCGATCAGCACCACAAACCCCACAAACCCCAGCGGATGAGATACGCTTAGCCATCATGGACATGGCTATGGCCTCGAGCGACCAACCCAACGGCTTCGGCGCAAACCCGTCGCCGCCCCAGCCCCAGTCACAGGGCCCCTCACAGCCAAATCCTATGCCGAACAGTCAAACGCCTGGCCATCCGAGCTTCAGAAGGTATGCCCAGCGTCCGGTGGTCGGAAGTATATAGCTAACGCGCCGGCCAAAAAGACAGAGAGCGTCTCGAGCATGCGAGGTAAATAATGAAGCTCTCCCGTTCCATTTGTACTGTTGACGGTGGATCGTGCCTCGGCACCGAGGCGTCGTATTGTTCAATTTGCTAATCACAAACCCAATCCGCAGACGTGCCATGCAAGAAAGGTAAGCCAAAATACCACTCTTCCCTTGCTCTTTTCATGTGTTGCTGCATGCAATAATGAAGAGCGAATGGTTGACCCGAGGAATAGGTGCGCTGCGACGCCGCGAGCCTTGGAGTTCCATGCACGAACTGCGTTGCTTTTTCAATAGAATGCAAGATTCCGACGCCGAAGCGCAAGAAGACCTCCGCGGCGAAGACCAAGGATTCCGATAGGTATGTTGCGGCGTCCTCGGCCGGCTGACGGCTGCTGACTGCCGCAGTGATCGAGGAGAACCCATCGATTCGCCCCGAAACGACTCCCCCTCCACGAACGACCGAAGTGCGAGCGTATATGGCCCTCCGGATGGAACTCCCGCTACGTCTCTGACGGAGGCACAGTACCGACAGCGTGCTGAAGATGAGGGTGTATACGCTCAGTTCATGAAGCCGAAATTCACGAGAGCTCCCATCAAAGAAGCGGGCAGAGTGGCATACTTGGGCGAATCATCTAATCTGACGTTGCTGGTTCATGACAGGCATGGAACGGCAGATGTGGTGCACTATCCCTTACCGGAGAACGTGAGAGGAACCCGCGCTAGATTGACGGAATTGGATAACGTGGAAATCGATATTCTGCATCAACGGGGGGCGTTTTTACTACCACCTAGAGGGCTCTGCGATGAGCTTGTCGACGCATATTTCAAATGGGTTGCTCCTATTGTCCCTGTGATAAACCGAAATCGGTTTATGCGACAATATCGAGACGCAAAGAACCCCCCTCACTGTTATTGCTGCAAGCCATTCTTTTGGCTGGATCTAGAGTTTGTACGAATCCACAGCTGATGGATGCAAATGGATCAACAACGCCAGCAGCTTTGACGTTTTATAAGCGAGCGAAAGCTCTGTATGATGCCAATTACGAAGATGATAGAGTCACCATCGTCCAAGCACTCGTGCTCATGGGATGGTACTGGGAAGGTCCCGAGGATGTAACGAAAAACGTGTTTTATTGGAGCAGAGTTGCTACTATTGTGGCCCAAGGCTCCGGAATGCATCGAAGCGTCGAAGGATCCCAACTCAACAAAGCGGACAAGAGGCTTTGGAAGCGAATATGGTGGACTCTTTTCACGCGTGACCGATCTGTTGCTGTTGCCTTGGGTCGTCCGGTACATATCAACACGGATGATTCCGACGTCGAGATGGTTTCCGAGGAGGACTTTATCGAGGACGACGGAGAAAGCACAATCGAGTTCCCACCTGATCCTCTACATGTACAGTTTTTCTTACAATACGTCAAGCTCTGTGAGATCATGGGACTAGTCCTCTCGCAACAGTACTCAGTAGCTTCGAAGGCTCGGCGTCAGAATGCGATTGACTTAACTCATAGTGATATGGCTTTGGCAGATTGGCTCCAGAATTGTCCAAAGGAAGTCTATTGGGAAGCGCCGCGACACCATTTTTGGTCAGCCCTGCTTCATTCAAATTACTACACTACTCTTTGTTTGTTGCACCGCGCACATATGCCGCCAGCAACCAACAGGGCGGGAGGATGGGAGGATGGACAATATCCTTCTCGGAATATCGCATTCCAGGCTGCTGCGATGATTACCTCAATTATTGAAAACCTCAGTAAACATGAGGAACTTCGATATTGTCCAGCCTTTATTGTGTACAGTTTGTTCTCTGCCCTCATCATGCACGTGTATCAAATGCGGTCTACAGTGCCATCGGTGGTTCAGTTGACCCAGGAGCGTTTGCGGGTATGTATGGATGCACTCAAAGATGTGTCAAGGGTATGGCTTGTGGCCAAGATGGTTTATACCCTTTTCGAGTCCATTCTGGGCAACAAACTGCTTGAGGAGAGGCTTCAAAAGGCCGCTGGCAAGAGACACAAGAAGATGGCGCAGGATCTATCCCAGGGTATGGCTCAAATTAAAAGAGAGGATCCCGGAAAGCGAAAGTATGACGATATGTCGCTCGACTTCGGAGTAAGTGGTGGACCGGCCCCCCAAGAGTCGTACGAGCGATCTCGACCTCAGACTCCTAGCCAAATCTCTTCACGTGAGCAAGGTAACAATGGCATGGCTCCGCCGATCATGTCCCCAAATTCGAGACAGAACCAAGATACTTTCATGGGTGGTACCAACTCTCGACCTCACACGCGACCTGCTACTCCTTTCCGTCCATCTTTCTCTGTACCAGCAACCCCTCCGGATCTCTACCTTGTTACTAGAAATTCTCCCAACCTTTCGCAGGCCGTCTGGGAGAACTTTCAACCTGACCAGCTCTTCCCGGAGGGTTCAGCAAGCATGCACGCAAACCAATTCTCGCCTCCACAAGCTCACCATAATCTGGATCCAAATCTTATGACACCGCATATGAACATGCCGCCTCAGCAGATGCCGAACCAAGGACAAGGCCCACTTCCACAACGCATGCGCGGTCAGCAAGGAATGGGCGGTAGCCCTACGCAGATGCTTCAACCTAATATTGCCGGTTACCAGGTCCAGCAGGGCGGTATGTGGCAGGGCGGCTTTGATCCGAATATGGCGCCTGGCGATGGCCATAGTCCCAGTGACACACTGAGTAATGCTTCGGCGCAAGCGGTACCCATGACCATGAATGTTGAAGACTGGTTTGCCCTCCCTTCCTCCCCACTCGCAACTTATTCTAATCAAGCTCCAGGTTCCAATTTTTCGGCATAAACGGCGACCTGAGTGGAATGAACGGCGATGCGCCGCTCGCGTAGGGCTCAGATTATCCGGTGGGGGTGTTTTTGTTACTTGTTTATGAATTTCAGGGATGACATGACATGCATGGTAGCTGAGGAGTGGGATATTACGTCTATAATCTACTAAAAGCGCTTCCTGGTCGGCTGACATTGGGCCTGTGTATCATAGTTCTGCTTTTTCTACTATTGTTCGGTGCTAGGTATGGAATGGAGATGCAATTGGTCTTGGTCTGCTACTTGTAGGCTGACTTGAAAAGTGAAGATCTAGTCACGTTCAACCACCCTCCTTGTATTCCACCATTGCTCTCCCAGCCTTTGAATTCGAAAACTCGTTCCTGCCGCACCATTATCAGCCCTATCTCTTCTCTCCTTCCCTCAGTTCACAGAAAAGCTCACCGGTCAATAGCCCACCTCATTGCCCACCACGCTGCCGCCAGCGGCGGCACAACATACCAAAACTGAGTCCAGCACCTCCGCGCTGTATTGAACACCGCATTGTGCGCCGCACCCGCTAGCGGGCGTTGCTTATTTGAGCTCAGTGTGTAGGTGATGATGCCGTGCTGTTTTGGGTTTCCTATGTCATGTGAGATACGTGCTGACGTTGGAGGTGGAGGTGGAGGTGGATTTGGAGGTGGAGAGATGGCAAAAACATACGAGGGTGGCCCCAGGATAGGACGGGGGTTGAGGGGGCGTCGTACGAGTCGGGGCGGGAGTTGGGGTTTGGGTTGTATTCCATCTTTGCAGCTGAATGATTGAATAACGAGAGAGAGGATGGAATGGACGTGTTCGACCTCATAAATACCTAAGTAGCATCTCACCAACAAGAACCCCACTTACCTACCGGCTTGTACGTAGGGGCGGAATGGGAAAAGTTACTGCTTCACTTCGAATATTAGTCAGCAGTCCAGAGCCACGAATCAGCTCTTGCAAGAATTTAGACATCCTGGAAGTTTGGAGACTTGACGTTGATCTCAAGACACAATGGTTGCTAAATATAGGTAGTGTCTGTACGTAAAGTCTCCGTTAATTGGCTGCTCGGTTATTAGTCATCCCAGCGGAGGCACCTCCTGGCGGGGTCAAACTCACTTTGTGCATATAAAACTATGGAAGCTCACTTCTAAAAATCGTCCCAGTACAAAGATGCAACTAGGGCCAGGGGGTCTCATAAGGTCAAAGACGGGATGTAAGACATGCAAGTGAGCGCGGCCCGCCCCCCTTTCTCCTCTCGCTTAGGCAGGAACGAATGCTGAATCTGGCCATCCGGGCAGAATCCGACGGGTCAAATGCGACGAGACTAAGCCTATCTGCAACCGCTGTCAAAAGTCGGGGCGGGAATGTGTTGGTTACAATTACTCCCCGACTCGGCATCAGTCCAGAAAATCCCCAATCCAGAGCTCGCCTAGTGCCCTCCCTGCTCTCCCAAACTTCGACACCCGGCGGCAGCGCGAGTTCTTTTCTCTCTTCGTCTCCTCCACCTCCGATTCCTCGAGTCTATATCTGGGGGCTAACTTCTGGGCTCGCCGCGTTTTGCAACTCAGTCTATCCGAGGATTCTATTCGATATGCTGTTTGCTCCTTGAGTGCACTGCATCGACTATCCTCATTCCCTGTACCTGCAAACTCAGACCCTTCTTCTACTGAGCTCCAGAGTTATGCTCTATCACAGTACAACCATGCTGTTAAGTGTACTCATACACTGCTAGCCGAGACTTCAGACGGATCGCCAGACAAGCTCATCAAGGGTCTAGTCGCCTGCGCACTTTTCGTTTGCTATGAAACGTTTGCTGGAAACTCTGGAGTGTCTCATATGCACCTACAAAATGGCCTACACATCATTGCTAAAGAGCGACGGAAAGGACGTATTACGAGCATACCAAAAGACATCATCCACGTGTTCAAACGCCTCGACTTCCAAGCCTTGACATTCAGCGACTCCAAAGTTCCCTACCCTAGTCCA
>QGMK01000381.1:0-26500 GCA_007825345.1 Lachnellula suecica
CTATTGCGCGAAGTACGGAAATGGGCTGAGCACGTGATTGTCTTCGCGGGGAACGACAGGTTTTCGTTTGTTTACTCCTGGATCGTGAACTTCATTTCCACCTGCGGGGGAAAATCCCAATCAAAACCTTACTTTAGCTATAACTCGATTGGCTTGGACTACTATTATTTCTCCTCTGATCTTCTTGCCTCAATGCCTGCGCAACTTGCGCGGAGGAGGCTTAGACTCCGGCGTTTTGACCGCAGTGGGCGATGCGCAGGGCAGAGCGCACGCATTGTGTAACAATACGCCACAGATTTCCTTGTGTCTCTAGTTCTAGCCAGTCGGTATGTGAGAATTCATCGTTTCAAAGAGATTTGGCGGAATTCTCCTCCAGCGGATGCTCCCCCACCAGCAGCCAGGGCGACCTGTCAGATAGATGGCTGGGCACTTCCCTTGTTGCATCAGCATTGTGTCACCGCACATTTTCAACAAGCTGCTCTGGATATCCCTCTATGGACGGCTATCTATGTTGTTCGTCGTCGGCCAATACACAACCTAGCCTGACTGTCTCGAGGCGACGAGAGGGGTAAGACACCTCTCGTCCCAAAGAGCACACGCGCATTTGGGGCTTGTTCTCCTAGTTGGAGAACAATGTATAAGAGCAGGCTCATTTCATTCAAACGGGACAACGACCTTCTTCCCTTCTTTCTGAGTGTCAAGTTCGCCCGCCTGGAAATATTTATTCGATCATATTCTAATGACCTGTGAACGCGCAAGAATTCATCATTTGTCACCTTTGTACAACAAAATGTCCATCTTCTGGGTGAAATCACGACTTTCTGTTCCCGGGTTTTCGGATTCCTCCTGTGGCAACTGCTGCATCCGCAGTGCACCAGTGTCTGCCACGTCTTCACATGCATTTTGGAGGCAAAATCTCATCCCACAGCATGCACGTTCGCAAATGCAAGGGATTGGTACCAGCGGTAAGATCTCAATTTCCTTTAATCATAATGAACTTTTGCTAACACCTCTAAAAATAAGCCGAGTAAATGCTTTTCCCACAAGTCAAAATGACAACGCCATACGACCAAGAGCGCCCCAATCACACCCAGATGTGTCCACATCCGTCTGAGACCTCACGAACTCTGAATTATGCCCGGTGAAATGAGTGTCGAGGCTCTGGAACGGCGCTGGAGGACCTCTTTAGACCAAGGACCGTCCAACGTATTTGGTCTCTCGGTTCTGGACTGTCTGCGTTTGTGATCAGTCTCCAATTTTGACGCAGAGGAAGTTCTCGAAGTACTTGACATTTAGCAGCCGGTTCCGCAATAACCACATGCTCTTCCGGGGATGACCCAGCTCTCTTGTCCATTGGCAGCGCAGGTGGGGCACCTGACGCCAGTCATCTATTTAACTGTCAACTATCATATTGCGGGGTTTGTGCGACTGTTCCTGCTGTCTTACTGGAGCGCTCTTGATGGCAGGGTTGGGGGCTGAGAATGTTGAGGTGCGGCCTAGCGTGATCGGAGCTTGTCCTTGGCCACGAACCAAGCAGACGTTCGAAGTGCAAACCATGGTGGTGGGATTGATTGTTGGTATGGAACACTTGACGATCGGAAATATTCAGCAGATGTTGTGAGTGCTAGAAGGTTGGGAGGTTCTATGATGTTGGATGATTGGATGATGGAAGGTGAAGGTGAAGATGAGACTCAAGCCGATCGAGGAAGGGAGTGATGTCTTTATACCTCTTCGGCGACGAAATGACTTCAGGAACTTGCCAGCTCACGGTACTTCGAGCCGGCCGTCAGATGCAATCACGAAAAGAAATTGCCCGGGTGGTGTTGCTTGTGCGGATCTCTGCACATAGGTCAACCAGCAATCAGTTTCGATTAGCTGCTTGGTCCCAAAGCCCTACAGGCAATGCAACTATTGGCGGTCTATGCTAATTTAAGCTTCAAGGATGAAACTCTGCGTGGGGCAGAGGCTGGTTATTGAGTGGCTTGTTTGGTAAGTACCTAATTCTCAGTAAAGAGCCGTTTTCGACACTACCAAAAGCGCAGGAGTGGCTATCAAGCTTCAAGAAGCTGGTGATGTGGAGCCATGAATATGTCCGTTACGGATAGTTGCGGGTCGCGGACGCGGACGCGGTCGTCCGAGATACACATTAGCAAGGATTGGCCCCATTAGACAATTCCCCTAGCACTGCTGAAAGTTGTCTAAGAGGTTGAAGTCGCAAATCGTTGGTCAAGAGCGACGCTTTGATACGTCACAAAACCTACGCAGTGAACCCCTCTCACTTATCCCGAAAGAGGATCGCTTGAAAGCTCGTCCCTTCAGGGTTTGTGCAACATAAAATAAGGCGTGGCAAACTCTCAGTCTGATATGAACTCTACCGGCTCGCTCAGCTACCTACCGGAAACAAACGAGAGAGAAGTGTCAAGAACGCTATGATACACATTTCAACTGATCTACCTCTGCAACTCTCAGGAATCGAGACGAGCCAGCAAGTGTTTCAAGCAAGACACTCCATTCCAGGCTAGTGAGTTATTGCAAGCCACTGGGATATAGTTGTCCCTCTGCATGTTTCCTCGACTAGGCTAGGGTCTTGGATTTAGCTTTTCGCGCTTGGGCCATCCAACTTTGTTTTGCTTCTTCGGTCTGCGTACGCGGGTGACGCTACGCGTCCAACATTATCTATTTCTTGAGCTGCGACGCGCCCGGTCAGCGGGTAGAGGTATCAATAAATCAATCAAATAAAAGAGACGAGTTCGGGGAAGTCGGTGGAGGGACAGGATCAAAGAAACCAGGATACCGATCCTCCCCACCCAAAGACCTGGTTCTCCCAATGCTGTCTGCATGGCCTGTGTCCTATCAAATGGCACCAATTGGTTCCTCTCGGGTTGATTTCCATGGTGCATAGTCAGATTTCCAATAAGTTTCCAAATCTTTTTGCTTTTTTCTGACCTGTCACTTTCTCCCACTCCGGAGTTTCCACCGTTTTTAAGAATTCTATGCATAATTGGCGGAATTATGATTGGGAAAATGAAAGGTGATATCTCCGGTTTATATGAGAGAGTGATAATTGGTCAATCCGACAACATGAAGCGAAAAAGTGCCAAGTTTCACTTGTGGCTTCGGTTTGTATGCACGCATGAGAAACCATCAGGCCACAAACATCAGCCCAGGTTTATTCGTCAGTAGTGATAACGTGCGAACGTTCGTCAAATGAAACTTCCACAACCAAAAAGACCACAGGGCGCACGACTCGAGCCGCTAAGAATATACCTTGGCGGTATCAAGTGGCTCTAAGCGGGGCAGGTCTACCTGACAGGTACGGGACCTTGCACCTCTTTCAGAAGTCCCACTTGCTTTGATTCCCATTTCAGTCATCCTAAGGGCCAGAAAGTGCACATTCAGAGCCTCAGCCTTCACGTAGCCTTCCCGTTTTGCTCCCATAGCTAAATCGAGAATGAAACGACCGGGGTACCGTTTCCAAAGACATCCGAGTCCCAGCGCCGCGGACCACAATCCCAGCTTCCACGCTGAGCCCCAGCCACACCGCGTTCGTTTCCGGTTTCATGAGCATAAACCGACAAAAGAAAACAAACTGCCGGCAGGCGATCAGGAAGAGACCTCAATGCGTTTCCTGGAGACCTGTATCTCAATGCCCAGGCCCGTCCCACATCCCTGCCCACTTGTCAGACATCTATGCTTGTTTCCACCATTTGCTCGCTCGCCATGGGTGCGTACAGCCGCCGACCCATACTGTCGGGAAAAGGAGCTGCAGATCAACGATCTCGTACGACGCGTTTCTAGCCACTCCTCGGCGCACCTGCCCGTTTACGCATCCGTCCCTCAATCATGCGACGCGCTCTTCGCTGTACCATACCATACTGTAGCTTATCGCATATCATACAATATTGCCATCACATACCAGCACCACCACCCAGGCTCTCGTTCCCTCCCCAGGGCTTCCTCGCCCTCGTGATCACTTACAGTAACAGATATATTGCGTGCCAACTGTTCGCGCGTCTCCAAGTACCTTACAGTACGGTACAGTGCAATCCCGACAGCGTGGTACCGCATAAATACATCGATCGATGCAGTGGCACAGCAGCAACAGCAAGCAACAAGGCAAGTTCCGTCCGGTACCGGCGCCCTTTGCAGGTTCTAGATCTCGCGGCGTCTTCGATTCTCGCCGGGCTCTTGTGCGAGCTTCATCGGATCGGGTAGCTTCGCAGTCGGTTGGCTGCAGCCACAGCCGCTCAGAGACAGGCACTAGTTCCTCGACTCCGCGCGCTCGGTGGCAGGAGCGGGTTTGTCACTTGACTGCTCTAGCTCTTGCATTGTTGGTGGCGTTGCTAACAAATATGTAGGCGTTGTTCTGCTAGTGTTTGGACGACGAAAGTGTGAGTATGAAGAGGATGGAATTGCAATTGCGTCCGCCCGATTACATTCCGAAGGTTAAAGATGGTCCAATCCACAGGCTCTAGCCCATTCATTTCTATAGAACTCCTTTCCAATCTGCACGCAGCTATGCATCAATCTATCCAAAAACGCCGCCTAGGGTATCCCATCATCTCATTATTCACGTCCTGTATATCCTGCAAACTTCCTTCTAAACAGCCCGCGCTTGTGATACGAAAACTCCAGCTTGCCACTCATCCCTCTACTTCAAATTCTTCTCAATTTTGACGAGCAGAAGCCCCGCAGTCGCCTGTCCCTTGCAATCAAACAAATTCAAAAATCGGTACCCTTGTTGAAGCCGATCGAGTCGTATGCAAGCCCACGCAGCCAGCTCGTCCTTGGCATATTTCGCATCCTCGATTTTGAACCTGCAAATAGTCACAGGTCAGCCGCATAATTAAAAGTCGCGTTGTGCAAACACGAGAATGGATCTGGGGTGATGAGGCGGTGGGCTTGCTTGTCCACCCGGATCATCAGGAGATCTTTGTGTGCGGTAGCAAACACCCGCGTTCCCGCTAGCTGCAGCTACCGGCCGTTGCGCGACAGCGCATCTCTGAACGGGTACTTGGAAAGAGAGGCATCGTGTAATTTAAAACTTTAACCCGGTCCTTGGGTCTCAGAGCGGTATGGAAGCTACACAAGGAGAATTTTTCCACGATCGCCGCAACGGTATTGGAACTCTCCACAAAGGAGGGGACGCGGAGGCGGGCAGTACGAAAACAAAAGGGTGTAACACAAACGTACCTGACGAAGCTTAATTGCTCCACCACCATTGTGATCTGTGGAAAAGACAACAAGACCCCTTCTTCTCCAAAGTCCGGATGATCGCCTTTGCAATAGGAAGTTTTTTGCTTGTACTCCACTTCTTTTCCCCGACCATCGAGTTGTTCAACTGTGCCTTCTTCCGGCTTCTCTACATGCAGCTCGCATTTGACGTATGGGTGGAAGCCTCGCTCAGTCTGCTCAGGCGGTATTGGAATGTGCTGGCCCGCATATACTGTAATCTTGAGATCCAATGTCCGGTATTCAATATGTTCAGAAGGATCGCTGCGATATCCCGGAGGCTTCAGCACCCATCCCTGCTCGCCAGTAAACATGCCTTCGTTGAGCATCATCCCCTCATCTAGTTTCTGCCAATTTAGAGCAACCATTTGGACCCCTTTCCGCCAGAAGACGGAAGGATCGAGATTCGAAGAGTCGATGCGGAACCCTGCGGGGTACGCCCGCATGAAGAAATCCCGATTATGAGCGAACATTTCTGCCCTCTTATTCTCGTGCAGGTCCAAGATCTGACTCTCGCCGATCGAGTATACGTGTGGCGGCTTCTTGGCCGACTTTGCCTCGAAACTCATGAAATGTTCGCTATGAGTGTAAATCCCCAGGTTGCTGAGGGATTCGCAGATCTTGACCTTCTTCTTCGACCCGTTTCGCTCGTCATCTGAGCCAGATGCCACAGAATCTCTATCACCCCGCGAAGGAACAGGCGCAAGTGTAGCACCCGTACCGGTAGCTAACGCAGGATCCAGCTTCTCAACTTTTTTCACTTTGATGAGTATCTTGTGCTGAAGTTCTTCCAGCCTGGGCAATCTCTCTTCAGGATTACAGGCTTCATGTGCTTCGTCGATTAGCAGCCCCTTCCATTCCTCCTTCATTATATCGACCATGACTTCTTGCTGGTCTAAATCCGCATGAACTTCCAGGCTCACTATTATCGGAAGAGGGCTTTTCTCAAATGCCGTTTCTCGAATAGATTTGCAAACTGCCCGGAACCCCACTGGCGCAGTAAGAGTCCAGCCGTGCAAGACTAGAGGCTCCCCACTTCTCAAAGATCTGACGGATGCTGGTCTGTCGAGGGGGTTTCCAACAGCCAAAGTATCTCTTGTCGTTGTCCTTCCCCGGTCCTCTCCATCCAAGTCGTCTTTCTCCTTCTTAAAAGGCGTCTTGCTTTTGATCTTAGATTTTGTTGAGTCGTACTTCTCCTCTGCCTTCTCCAGCGCAGCGGCCGCTCGACTAGAGAGCGTGCTTCCAGATTTGTGCCGCTTGTGGTGTGATTCGGATTTAGAGGGGGAAACGTCGGGGGACTTGGCATCTGCTGGTTCTCCATTGTGTACGTCAATCTCGATGCAGCGACATCCGCGTATAAGGACCTATCAAATGTAAGTTCGGTGGCTGGCTAGAGAGCACGAATAGCTTACATTTCTGTATGCTTCTGTAGAACTCTTCGAAGACAGCTGGTTTCCCATGAGGTACGTATTGTGACTGCTGCTGATATAATAGTTGCTTATGGGCTTTGTAAGGTCCTTGTCTGCTGCTTTATCCTCCCTTACAGCTTCAAGGCCATGATTGTAATAGATGGTCTCCAGGAACTGCTCGAATCTGTATTCGTCCTTGTCTAGAGGCTCAATTGACTGAGCTTGTACGGCAACGAGCCATTCTGCGAACTTTTGTTTGGATAGGAGGGGTTCTGGCTTGCAGGTCTCGTCATAGACCCGCCGCAGATGTTCTTGGATGCCGTGGGATAGATAGAGTTGGTGCGGGGGAATCTCAGAAGCTGCATCTCCTCCACCTGCCTGTACTAAGGGTCGTATATGGGTGCCGTGGGTGGGAGAGAGCATCGTCGACATAGCCATGAGTTTGTGCAAAGAGAACTGCTTGCCTGAAGGCGCGAGGAGAGGCATTGTGGGCGGGGTAGAGGCGGCAGTCTTAAATGACTAGAATTATGGAGTCAGTGACCGAGTCATTCCAGGTTCCGGGTAAGAGCAGGACAACAGGTGGAGCAGTCGCGGCACTTGCTGTTTGAGCTGCGGAAAATAAAATATGCCCAGCTGCTTATCCATCCCCATCCCATTCCTCACTCGGGCTTCGCAAGGCTATGCTGACGTGGGTTGCTGTGAACGGCTCGACCTACCTTGGAAGGGAATTGGAGTCCAAATTCATGAGGGGTGAAAGAGAAAGGCGCCCGAGTTTGAGGATATCGGCATCAAGGGGTAGAAAGGGATTGTTTGCGGGAGGATTGGATCATGGAAGCAAAGCTGGGAACGAGGCTTTCAGCTGATGATGATCTGACAGGCGGAGTTTGGGGGCTGAGATTCCCGGCTTCCTTGGAAGAGCAGCCGACGTGAAACACGCCCGGGCATGGTATTTCATAAGAATACGAGCGGCTGTAGGCGATTGTAAAATAGAAGTAGAGAAATGTAACAACGCATCTTTGTTCATGTTTTCTTGGATATAAATAGTTGCCGTCTGGCTCAGGTACAAAATCGAAGTAACAGACCCGTCCGGGAGTCCCCCGCAGCGTGCCTTTCCCGAGATTTTGCCGGTGGCACGAAACCTAAACCGCGATACATGTCGTCAGCACTCTACCTTCCCATAAACAGAAGAACACATCATCAAGCTCCCACCATGGCAGCCAAGTCCCAACGTAAGTACGAAGCAGACGTTCGCTCCTGGGGATTTTCAAATGTCTTCACCTGGAGTGACAGACGGTAAGTAGCATCAGGCTCCAAGACACAGCCTCGCTCTGAAGTGGCACGGCTGACAATTTGCCTCCAGGAATGCCCATTACAGCCCGCACTCACATCAAGGCCTCACGACCCATCTGATACTCAAAGGCCAACTCACTATCACCTTTCCCAAGGATAGCGATGCAGAGAAGAAAACATACAGCGTTGGCGACAGAGTTGATGTCGACGCTGGCCGTACACACGAGGTTTGGGTTGGACCAGAAGGGTGTACAATGGTTATTGGGGAATAGGGACCCTTTCCAATGACGGAGATGAGGCGATATGAAAGTCCATGCTGCCGGTAGTCACGAATCTTCTTTCTCTTGTACATAATTTTTCAAGCTACCTCGATTTTCTCCCCATGGTGCTGAAAGTCTGGTCAGTAGTCAATTCGGCTGGCTTGTCCTAGTTTTCTCAAAAACAGTTGCATATATGTATGTTGCAGAAGCGATAGGTGCGTTTCCAATTGTTGTGCGCTGATTCGAGTGGCTGGTCTGTTTCTCCATTTCGTCTTCCAACCTTCCCTTCGGACGGTCACATAAATCGCTCACATCCCGCGGATATATTTGAGAAGTATACGCTTAAATAGGACATTTAATTCTGTTGCGTGTCTTCCGCGAGCCACCAGTTCAAATACTTCATTGTTTACAGTTGGCCCAGAGTCCTCGTATGGACGTCAAGCACAATATAATCGGCGTGCTGAGGTTCATTCCGAGCTACACACTCCTGCTATTTGCTGCTCTCGTCAATGATAATAATCATTGACAAGGTTCCCACGCCGGGACTCTTTCGGGGCATTTGTTTTAAACCAAGTTCGCATCAAGTGATTATACTAAAATCTCATACATACTCATTACCCCGCTACTGCACAACCCCTCCAATCTACCCCGCCACAGCTACCGCCAGCAAAAACTTTCAGGCAATCAAATTCTTTAAGTACGCACCCGATACGATCCCCAAAATCCACGCTGTCTAGTGTCAGCGATTCGTGAGCCTTCGCCTGCGCTAGCGAGAATACCTACCACAGTCTTGCGGCGTTGTGGATTCGCCAGTATGGTGTCGATTCCATCCATGTCCGCACGAACACTGCTTCTGCCCCGACGGGCCCCCATCGTTGTAATCTTTGCAAGTACACAGTCGGCACCCCTCAATCTCCGTGAGCTTCGTCTTAAGCGACCCATCATGCTCACGATGTTCCATTCTTGCATACCACATGGTGCAGAACTTCTTGGTGATCCAGTCATTCTTCCCTTTGCGACTGTGTCCGTTCCAGCCGTGGCCGCAGAGACAAACTGCCACCCCGTCAGTTGCAAAGGCGGCCGACTGGCGTTTATCGTCGTAGTCGACACAATCGCACGTATCGCAGTCGTCCACTCGAGTTATGTCCGTCTTCACAATGCCGTCCCGCTCGTAGAGACAGAGAGATTGGTAATAGGCTTCAAGCAGCACTTTTACTGCTCGGACGTGAAGGGAGTCAAGATCCACGTCGTCTTCGCCATCGTCACTATCGTCGCTGCTCACCTCTGTCTCGGTGACAGATACGCCTTCCTTCTCCCTCCGCTCGATCGCTCTGTGGATCGAATACTTGGTCAGCTGCGACGTTCCTTTGCTCAGGCCCTCCCTCGTCCCTTCCACAACAAGGGCTTGTCCGGCCGCGGCACCCAGAATCTGGGCTTGCGCTGCAGCACTGTCAATTGGCAGCGCGGAAAAATACTGGGAAGCGAGATGGCCCACTGCTCCGTGCGAAGCAGTGAAGATCTCCGACTGCGCTCCCTGCGCCGCCGCATGAAGGAAGGTGGTCGTATGATGCGCCACAGCACTCATAGCATCGCCAACATGCTGCGATGCGATCTGCGCCGCAACATGCTGCGTCGCCGTCTGCGCAACATGCTGGGTGGTCGCCTGCGTGGCATGCTGAGCAGCTGTCGATGCTACATGCCCACCAGCAGTCGTTGTGGCATGATGCGCCGCCTGTCCCAAGAGTGCACCACCTACCGGAATCACCATCTCTGCTGCGAGGGCCGGCCCAACGCCGAGTGCAAAGTCGCGCTTACGTATCTGATGCCCTTCCCAGCCCTTCTCACTCAAACGCTTCTCGATCAGGTCCTTCTGCCGAATGTTGACGTTGATGCGGCGCGCGTTGACAGGCGTGACGCCCCATGCCAGGTCCATGGTGAAGAAGCCGGCGGCATAGCTTGCACCTGCGCCCGCGGACGCGCTGAGGACGGTTTGCTGGATGATTTTGTGTTCGGCACGGAGGCCGGCTTCGCTCATAGCGCATATCTCGTTCCAGTATTCGGTCTCGTCGAGATGCTTGAAGCGATCCCATTTCTTTGAGAAAGACATCTTGAGTTACTGGAACACACACAATATATGCGTAATATGAATTGATGTCTAAGAAGTTAGTAAATGTTGATAACTTGCCTAGCGTACTCGTACTCTTAGGAAGAACAGCGAGGCTGCCCAACTTTGGGATATGTCCCCTCTTAAGTATACCCTCTTTCACAACGTCTACAGGGAAGCAGTACTCGCTGCATGGTGCCTCACTTCTCCAGCGATAGCGATGTGGCAGACATCACGAAGAGCCACGAAGATCTAGCCGGTTGCTCCATCTACGCCACACTTGCAAAGTGCTCCACGTTTTGCCAAATATGGGGCAGAACCTTATGCAGTGTACACACTTTAAGCACATGTGGCTTTGCAAATGTGCTTGGCTTTGCGGGAAGCCAAGCCCAGGCCATGAGCTGAAGAGCGGCAGCTTCTGGAAGGGGGCCTGGTAGCCAATCAGATCCAAGGACCAAGCACTAGCCGTGCTATTGTTCTTGGCTCTATAATTTTTGTACGTTCTTATCAGGAAAAAGGCTGTCAGATGATGAGTAGTACTCCTCCGCTTGGGTTTGCCAAGAGTGGAATGACGAATTGAGGTATTTGGAGCTGAAGGCTTTTGTCTTAGCAGAGCGGAAGCATTTGCTGTGAGAAGCATTTTTCTCAATGAGCCTTATATATGCAGTCTTTCCGCATGAGAAAAAAGTCTCGAAAGGATTTCCTCTTCTCAGAGCTCGTTGAGACGGTCGCTTAACGTGTCACACAATATGGGTAATCCGAACAAGATTTGGAGGATGGAAGGGCCCTTCTATCCAAAGTTTGACACTTGATCCCACGTGCTTGAGTTGGTTTCATGGACGACCAGATCTCTTCTCGACATATCTCAAATATTTAGAATGGTTTCCTAATTTCTGGAAGTGGTAACTACTTGGGTAAAGCAATACAAGCGCCGCAAAACTTGGGGTTACACAAGATAGGCTCCAGCAAGCCACACTCAAGCGGGCAAATCAACGAAAGAAAGACAACGCCACTTTATGTATTTTTAGTGCAAAATCCCGCTTCAGAAGGGCTGTTCCCATCACTTTGACTTGCGTGCTAGGGGGCAGTGTCTCCAAGTCTGGAAATTTCAAGCGCGCTGGCGGCTCAAAGAGCCCGGAAAGAAATTGTTCTCAAGCTACGTATAACTCTGGCCAGCCCCTTAGGTTGGCCCAGCTCTACATTATTTTATTGCTAGCGCAAGTTAAAAAAGCGCTTATGCCGCAGGATGGCTTTGAATCTATCACCTACAACCTACTACACCCTCACGAACTACTACACAGGGCCTAACTTTCCCATCGCCGTCTTGCCCGGCTCCCCGGATCTCGAGCTGCGCGTCGCCCCCACAGACGACTCCACATTATCATGGCATTTCCTATCAACCTCAGACCCAATCAAATACAACATCTGCACTACGTACAACTCAAACTCCTATTGCCTGGATATCCTCGGCGGAGACAATACGAAAACTACGCCCCGAATCACTACGCCAGGCTCATTCAGCGGCCAGAATTGGACGCTGACATTTAGCAGTGGGTATTATAGATTGTCTAATGATTATTCTCCAGATCCGTATTTTTTGGATATTTTTGGCGGGGGTAATGAGTGTGTGATGACGACGGGGAATTTTACCGGGCAATATTGGAGTTTGAATAACAAGGAGGTAACTTCGAGTGTAAGTTGCCCTCGGAACTTTATGGGTCACTCAAGCTGATACTCGTGTGCTATAGACTGCGTCTTCGGCTTCATCTACACCCGCAAATGCAGGTCCCACTTCCCCCACATCAAACACGAACAGCGGAAACAGCGGTATTTCCGCTGATGGAAAGCTAGGCATGATAGTTGGTTTGAGTGTTGGCATTCCGGCCATTGTTATTGCTCTCCTTGCGTGGTTGCTGCCCCGCAGAGCAAGAGCAAGAGCAGGATAGTTAACTGGCCCAATTCTCACCACCTCTGACGCACGAGCCTGTTACTCATGCCTGGGTGAGTTTGAATGCTCGAAGTCCAACGCTGTGGCTTTGAGGATACAAGAAAGGAACACGACTCGGAACACCACAAGTTAGTGAGAAAGGGACATCCGTATCTTCTGCGGGTATGCGTGCGGACGCCATTGAACAGGCTATCATGGAATTACCGACGCGACTACAAATCGGGTTGCAGAAGAGGTTATTTGATACAATAGGAAGAGGAGGTATCCTAATGTATAAAAGTCTTTGTGCCCCATCCCTATATCCAAATCGTTTTTGCTGCGTCTGCTACTGCCTCAGTTCAATGAGCATGGCTAAATATGAGAATACGACTAGAGCCTGACAGAACTCGCTGCCAATTCACGCTGGTCAAGATACAAAACGAGCATTTCAAGGTTGCAATCGATACGACAGCCAAAGTAAAAGTGGCAAGCAGATATCTACAGCCTGGTTTGGCCGACTAGACCTGCGGGGTTAGTCGTACTTCAGTTTCTCTATCATCTCTGCCCACATCTTATCCCGACTCTAATCCCCACGCAATACCATCCTGTCCCCTCACTATCCCCCAATCCCCCTTCCACCCATCTCTCTCACAAAACCTGACTTCCACATCGCTCTTGGGCGGCGGCACAGCCCCAAACTGACTCATCTTCTGCTCCGGCATCTTCAACACCCCGTTGCTCTTCTTTGGCAAGACGTCAAACCGCGCTAATACCATTGCCACAATCGCCAACACCTCACCTGTTGCAAACTGTCTTCCTGGGCAAATGAAAGGCGCATCACCAAAGCTACAGAACGCAAGCGGGTGTGTTTTCTTGTTGCGGGCATCAATGAATCGGGCCGGTTCGGACTTGGTCGCACGTGGGCCCCAGTATTTGGATGAGGTGTGAATTATGTCAACGGGGATTTGCAGCAGAGAGCCTGCGCGCAAAAGATAAGGCGGTCTTTTAGGATGCTCAGGATCGGGAAGGAAGGTGTCTGTGGTGACAAAACGGCAAATGGAAAAGGAGGTTCGCGTGCGTAGGGTTTCGTGGTAGGTCGAAAGAAGGAGTGGACATGAAGATTTGATGCGGTCCAGATGTATCGTATGCTTTCCCGCGCCACCGGCAGTGGTTGGGGGAGTAGATGTGACAGTTGCATCGATTTCATCCCTGAGCGCGGAGAAGAGATCGGGATTGGGAAGGATACATGCAAGCAGCCAAAATGTCGTTGCCACACTATTGTTAAGTACGCCTATCAAGAAAGGCACTTCTATGAGGGCGATTTCCTCGGATCCGAGCCCATAGGAGCTAGGAGCAGCCCATTTCTCGTGAGACAATTTAGAGGAGTTCTTGTGAAGATGGTTCGCATAGTACTTAGTAAAAGAGCGAGCAACAACGTCACGGGCAGCTATGCTTCTGCGAGCTTTCAGAGAGGGGAGAAACCCATTCAGGAGGACCGTAGCAGTTTCTTCGAAAGTCCTAGAAGAAATTGTAACCATGAGTGTCTTCCTCAGAATATTAACAGCAGGGAAGTTATCTTACCAGAATGCTTTCTCCACTTCGGGGTCGTTGAAGGGGTCATCAGGCCCGTAGATAGCCCTTGTAGACCCGCGAGTCACGACGTGTCTAACGAAAGCGTGCAGCTTTTGGGGTTGATTCAAGGGGATCTCATTGAACATATTTGTCAGACACTCGAGAGTGGAGGTGGTGAGCTCGTCGACATCTATCTGGCGTAGGGATGCTTCCACACCGGTGATGGTGTCGTCTGCCAGACCTTTCCTTGTATTTTGCGGGCTGAAGAGCTTCAGCTGTTCCACATTGAGACCTGACAGCTTATCTGCTGTCATTGTTACAAAGGGGGAAAAGCTGATGGTTTTAGAATTTCTTTGGACCGATTTAACCATATCGAGGGAAGTCACAATGTAGAACTTCTTGCCCAGAAGTCCCGCTGTGAAAATTGGCAGGCGGCTCCTATTGCTGGCATCTGTTAATTTTGATATTAGATGGGAGGAGAAACTTACTATACTCCCACCCAATGGCCCACTCCATTTCTGAGAAGCCCAAATACATGACCTATCACGGGTATCGTAGGAGACACCAGTGGAGGTTCGCGGGAATCAACCTCAATGCTGCGACCTGCCAAGAGATAATACAAACCTCCCACAATGATACAAAGTAACAAAGCTAGCCAGGTAATGATAGCCATGTGTCGAAAAGAACAGTGTTAATGAAAAGAGCGTATGCTTTACAAAGTTTAATTCTCTCACTGCAATTCACTTCGGGTCTGGGTATTGAACAGCAGTAACTAAGCGATGTTAGGATATTCTAGCCCCCCTGCATTGATAAAACAACATGGGGCGTTGCAAGGATTCAACCCGATGCGCATGCAATGTGAGATGCAGGCGTACAGGGATTTTTGGCAAGGTGTTGGTATCAGAAGCAACTCGAGGATAAAATCTCGTTGGACATTTCAGGGTCTAGTCTAGCCCCTCGTCTTTTTGTTCAGTCCTCCATTCCCTGACCAATATGCTGTTACATCGTATCTTCGTCACTCCATACCATCATGAAAAAACCCTGCTTCTAATCCATTGACCAGTCCGGCAAGCCTGACCTCGGATGTCATGGCGGTAACATTACCAGAGAAAGACCCCTCAGTGGTAGAAATCAAAGTTACAACCAGCACACCTTTTACTACAACCCCCCAGATACTTTTGAATGCCTCTCCAGAGCCCAGGTATCCAGGCCCTCTCAAACTGCTCGTCATCTTAGCAGGTGTTTCTGTCTCGTGCTTTCTCGTCGCCCTTGACCGCACCATCGTTGCCAACGCCATTCCACGCATCACTGATGATTTTGACTCCCCTGACGATGTTGGCTGGTATGCCTCTGCCTACCTCATTTCCTCGTGTGCTTTTCAGCCCGTTTATGGCCAGATTTACACACACTTCAACATTCGATGGTCGTTCCTTCTCGCCCTAGGTCTCTTTGAAGTGGGCAGCTTAATCTGTGGACTGGCCCACAGCAGTGATATATTTATTCTCGGTAGGGCGGTGGCAGGAGTGGGTTGTGCGGGTGTCTTTGCCGGTGCAATGGTCATCATCAGCGTTAGCGTTGAGCTCAGGCAAAGGCCTCTCATGGTGGCGCTGGTGGGAAGCGTGTAAGTTGCTATCTTTATATCAAATCATGAATAGCCGTTTCATTCGATTGTCTCAGCTGACTGACCACAGTTTTGGCATTGGATCTGTTCTCGGACCTCTCGTTGGCGGCGCCTTCACAGACTTAGTAAATTGGCGCTGGTGTTTTCTGGTCAATCTTCCGGTTGGGGGCGTTACCATACCAGTTCTCTTGTTCTTCTTTCATCCACCTGCTCTCATGGCTATGAAGTCCTCATTTGTGGACCGGATATATGCGCTCGACCTTCCTGGCTCTTTTCTTCTTCTCACTTCTGCGGTCCAGCTCCTTCTGGCGCTGAAGTGGGGCGGTATATCGTACCAGTGGTCATCTTCGCTTGTCATTGGCCTCCTTTGCGGTTCAGTACTCGAATTTATAGTCTTCATGGCTTGGGAAAGGAAGAAAGGGATGGCTGCTCTAGTCCCTTTACGGATAATTGGACAGAGGGGTATAGCGGCAGCTCTAGGTGAGAGCTTCTTCCTCTCTGGCGCTTCAATTGTCCACGTCTATTTCCTGCCTATTTGGTTTCAGGCGGTTCGTGGCGACGACGCACTCAGCTCAGGGGTTCATCTCGTTCCGTACGTTGTAGCAATGTTTGTGCTTTCTATCGTAGCGGGGATAACTGCTACCAAAACGGGCTTTATAAATCCTCCCGCGCTGATAGGCCCTGTTGTGAGCATCGTCGGCTGCGGTATGCTGATTACATTGGAGGCGAATAGCTCAGTTGGTAAATGGGTTGGGTATCAGATTCTTGCAGGTGGGGGTATCGGCATTGCAAATCAACAAGGCTATGTCGCTGTTCAAACACTGCTTCCATCATCACAGGCTTCCATTGGCTCAGCTCTTATCCTCTTCGTACAATCTTTAGCTGGAGCTGTATTTGCTTCTGTTGGGAACAATGTCCTCCGAAACGAGGTCTTATCGGGGCTGTTGCGAGAAAAGATCCCTGGTGTAAATGTTCAAAAAGTCCTCGAAGTTGGTGCTACTGAACTGAAATTATTGGTGCCCGCTCAGAGTCTTACGCGTGTTTTGAGCGTGTTCAATGAAGCCGTTTGTAAAGTTTTTGCAGTTGCTATCCCTCTGGCTGGAATGGCATTTGTATGTGCACTAGGCTTGAAATGGGTAGATATCAGAGCACAAAGGTCAGAGACTGAGCATATAGTGGAGTGATAGAATATTCAAGAGATTTAATTGCAGGTCCTGTGACAACTGAAATGTTAGTCAAATTCTCCGAAATGGGGCCACGTCTTTTTGAAAGGTTGGGAAAAGCGGTCACACTCAAACGCGAACGATTTGATAATTCAAATCTCAAAATATTATGACAGTCCATCGTGATCATGAGTATTTTGAAACCTTTTCAAGTGCATGCAAATACAAACATATTGAAGTACTATTTTCCCAGCCCGGAATACCACCAGGCAATCACCAGGATAAACCCTGCGCCCACTAATGGAACAGCTCTCTTCGCCCCGTTTGTCAGTCCTTTCCATGCTACTTGCTTGATCGTCTGCGTCATTGCATCTGTATCGTTCACCCGAGGGAACTGTACATCTGGGATGGGCTTCTCTAAAAACCTGCACAGTGGACCCCATCCTTCACTCAATTTGAAAACTAGTAGCTTGTCCTTAGGTGTAATTCGTTTGACCATTTCATGGTGCTCTTTGAATATCCTTCTCGCATTTCGCCTCATCTCCTCTGCATTGTTTGACTCAAACCAACCTCTAGCCCAGCGCTTGTGTGTTTGTTCCATTGGACGGACGAAAAAGGGATCAATACGAGCGCAGAACCACATTAAAGGGCTCCTAGAAAATCATAACGAATCAGTAATCCATTTCAACGAAGCTTCACGGGCCCGCAAAATGACAATTGGGCATAGCCAAAGAAACGAAACTGAGAACGTTTCGAAGCTCCTAACCACCGGTGAAAGAGATTCATCGTTCACTAATAACATACCATGTATTGGTGATGACCGCATCATTGAAGCTCTTGTACCAGGCCTCTATGTCTCGCTCCACGAGTATTACTTTGGCTTCCGGGTAAACAGAAATGAGGTCTTCTGCAAATGCAACGGCAGGTACATCGCATACGGCTCCGTAGTGTCCAATGACACCATCCCATTCAGATCTCGTGAACTGTCGCGGTGGCTTAGAGATGTATTTAGCATCCAATGCGGCATCCCACAGCTGGCAGACTTGAGTGTCATGAAAAAAGTCGAATGAGTGGAAAGTCGGGATACCAAGAATTTGGAACGCAATTTGCATCGCTAACTTATAATTAGCAACGCAGTCATATTGAGGCATCAAGAACCCAGTCAAGATATGGGAGGAAGGACATAATATCTTACATGCCGTCCCGGTGCGTGGCATCCCCAAATTGAGTACCTCCATGGGAACTGTGCGCGCCATCTCCCTGTCGATCTTAGAGTCGGAAATGAAGGAATCGGTATTCTTCCGTAGTAGTGAGGTCGCCATAGTCTTGACTGAAACTTTCGACGTTGATCTCGTTGACGAAGTCGGTATAATTTCAGGTCTTGTGTCATATGAATATTTTTAAGAACGCTCTAAATTTGTTTGCCGTTCTGGAATCCACCACTGGGTGCTTGGCAGTTGTAAGCATCTGGGGCGCAGTTCATATCATGCGATGCATGATGCGAGGCATGATTCGGGGGTATGATTGTTTGAGGTTGGTTGGGCTGACTGGAGAAGTCAAGCAGACATCATCTTGGCAATAACTTGGTTGGTATCAGCGCCAACTTAGCACATTCATCCGTAGGATGGTGGGGTTGACGGTGAGGAATCATGGGGGTCTAGCTGCCGATTAGAGGCGAAGCGGTGCAGGAGACAATTTACTGCACAGGGAGTTCAGGGGCACTGTCGAATAAGCGAGATGGAGATTGATGGAGAAAGATTCTCTAATAGTCTAGCCTTAGTCTGGACAATATTTACTGGTATCAAAATGCAGCTAGGATGTTAAAATAAGTCAACTCATGCGTTTGTAGGGTATCAGGCAATGGGGAGGGTGCGCCTGCTGTAATAGCCCCAACGAGGGCAAATCCCGGTGGCCTGGCAACGAGATACTACCTGGTCAGCGCCAGCAACGCGAAGGAATGGTTGCATGCATATGGGTACCCCTGGCTGGTGATTCTCCAATCAAGCGCCAATTTGTGGTGATGCAAGGCCCTCGTTGCCTATCAACACAGGCAATCGCCCCACGCTGGTACTATTCGCGAAGCGGAAATAGAAACTCCGTGCTCGCTTTTGGCTGAAGACTCTCCCGGTTAGGAAAGTCAAAAGGCATGCAGCCTTCGGGAGACTTGCATTGTATCACTATCTCTGAATATAGCAGTTGTGCTATTGTGGTTGAAGGTTCCACATGTTTGAATTCGTGAGGTTTGATCAATTGCTCCGTAGATACGGTAGATAGTCAGTCAAATTTTTGCACTCCCTACAGATATCAAGTTCCGGCTCCTGAAACTGGGTCGGCTCAACTGTAGTTCTACCGCTCACGAAATTGCACTACAGTAGATTCCCATGGCATTGTAAACGTTTCCCATTTCCACTGCCTAGAGGCCCCATCATCCTCAAGACGAAAATCATACTTAGTGATCAAGTGTATTAAGACCATCTTCATCGTAAGGGAAGCGTGAAAACGGCCGGGGCTAGAGACACAATTCAAAATTAGAAGCAAAAAAGCAATAAAAATGAGGGTCATATACTAACCAGGCCAAGGAACCAAAGCCCCACAGCGGGAATTTTTCAGATACCTCAGTGAAGTTTGACGACTTTGCTACGAAGCGATGTCCATCAAAAGAGTCTGGTTTTGGATAGATTTTGTCATCATGCGTTGTATCGTACGACGAGACGCAAGCCATTTGACCTTGAGCCACGTGTGGTCCGCCTTCAGAAAACGTGTATGGCCGCATTGCCTTTCTACGGATAGCCACTAGTCGAATACTTATGTAAGCCGGTGTTGATATATTGAACTTGCAATTGGGGAGCGAAGCCTGCTGAAGACAATGAACCATCTCCACTTACATGTATCTAACGGATTATGCCGCACCGTCTCCTTCATAAAGCTATCTAGCAACTGGAGTTTTTCAACCGCGGCATAATTGAGTAGGTCCGGGTCACCGATCTCAAGGCGGATCATGTTGACATAGTCTGGCCGAGCGCATAATTCAAGGATGACAAAGTCAATGTTCATCCACGGCTGATGAGATGCTGCGAACCAGATACCCAAAATTGATTGAGCAAGTAGCTCTGGGCTCCAGTATTCTAGATCCGGGTTCAATTCTGCCATGCTATGGGCTATCGTAGGCTATTGATTGATTACCATTATGGACATATAAACATGCTCATGGGACAGCGAACCTTCCTAGCATGAACAGCCTTACCATCATGACTAAAAATTGGAGTGATGTACTTGAGCGCAGTGTTCATTGCCTGGCCATTTCTTGTGATAGTTTTATGCATGAATCTAAAGAAATCAGTGCCTTAACCTGATGGCAAATAGGGACAATCTCACGAAGCTAGAAAATTAGGCGTGATTTGAAAGGCGCCCATTGATTTCACCATATCCTGGGGATGTTGAAGTAACGCCTTGGAAAACTCTAGATTGCTCACTTCAATCTATTAGTATCTGATTCACTTTGCACGGTTGGGAGGTTGGATTTAGACAGAAGGAAAGTGTGCTCACCCAGTTCCTCCCCGAAAAATGCAAGGCCCATCATACTCGAAAATACTTTTCTTAGGACAGGCGCAAGCTTAATCGATGTCCAGCCTAAAAAGACAGAGAACATCAGCATAAATACTCAGCAGAGAGTTCTTGAATGTACCATCTGTTCCTTTCCTGCCGAGTTTTAGATCAGCAGCAAAACTCTCCTCGAGTTTTACTCGCAGATCAGGATAAATAACCGTTAGTTGACTAGGGCCGTTGACTTGTAGAACTCGGCCATAGAATCGATAGCGCGCGGCTTTTTGTTCATTGTGGTCAAATTTGTTCAGCGTGTATTTGAAGCCAAACATCTAACTCAAGTTCAGTACAAATCAAAGTATTTTGTTCCGAAGACGTCTCACATCAGCGTAGATTGCTCTTTGAGATAGCTCGGACGCTTCGCTAAGCTCAGTTATATGTTTTTTGCTCTTGACGATGACCATATTGTTGCTTGACCGCCATGGTCTATAGTATTTGTGAGATTGCTATTATGAATAATTAGCAAGAGACCGAGAAATCGCCCGTCTGGAGATATGCACGAAGTCTCTACACGTCTGTGATGCTCTTGAATATAACTCATGGAAGCCACGGTCCAATTTTTTTCTACAAATGGTAATAAGTTTTCGAATGCTCGTACAATACCCTAGAAATTGTATTAGATTATGTCTGGGCTTAAATCACTGCGGGAGAGCTTATGCATACCAGCACGAATGGGAATAACTCTACGCATATACCGGCAAAAAGTAAGATCCATAGTAAATACTGAAGATAGTCGGAGTTCGTCATAGTAGTGAAGGTAGCGGAAAGTAGAGCGAAAGTGTACTGGAATTGTCCACAGACAACTCAACAACTTATTAACGTAAATGATAATTAGCAACGTACAATGGCCACTGAGATGTAAATCGATCTCAATGAAACTAGTCGCCCAGCTTTTAAGACATAGTTCCTAATTTAACACTGAAATTGCGGCCTTTCTGTGGTCACCACTCCAGAGTCAGATTGCCTGTCCAACATGTCTGTTCTGCAGCCTGGCCATCACCCGAACATGACTAATTAGGCTGAATCCCAAATTGTCAGATATAGCATGGTTCTGATCCTTCAAGTGTGTTGGTGGCGGGTACTTCTTGCTGAACAGCTGAGTGACGCATCTGGAGCGCTGACAAAATAGACGAGTCTAAATCCCGTATATTTGGGACCCCGATTACCAATCCTCGTAAGCAACGAAACAGCCAAGAAAAATGGCATGCATGCCAGGGGAACATTTCGGAGCACTGGCCAGTTTAGGTCGCCATGGGGTTATATTACCGGATGGTATTGTTGTCGTGCGCCTCTTATTTGCAGTTTTAACCCTGTACCCCAGACATGTCGGGAACTCTTATGTAAGACCAACTCGTCATGACCGCATATTGATAAGATTTGTAGGCAGTGGGCAACTTCTTTATCCTCCAATATATATCTGCAGCACTAGACGTACTGCACTGCAATTTGCAGAAACACCCACCGAGCTGGTAATCTTCAAGCGTTATTGCAACACCAACCACCATCCCTACAACATCCAAGCCACGGGATCCAGCCTTCAATCGCTGCATGCGAGTTCAAAATAAACTTCAAGCGCTTATTTGTTCCTTTTTGAGACACAGTGAGGCAGAATAGCTGCAGCACTGAGCCCATCAATATTTTAGGAAGGAGCAGAGAGCCCCCGCAGATAACGAGACTCCCTTCATCCACCATAGATTAAATTCCCATCTATCCGTGATGGGGGTGCTCTATTCTTGGCCCCATTCGTCTTAAACTAGCACAAAGCCAGTGCCACATGTGAAATCAACTTTGGTGAATTCCATTATCCATTAAATAAGAGAATGCGTGAGTGAGGGCGAAGCACTAAAACTTCCACCGAATCATCTAGCCTTTTCGTCGACAGCGGCTAGGAAAAAGTAGACATTGATTAGAGGATAAAACTTTCGATTGTTTAGAGCATAGATACAATGATGTGGCTTGTAACCATCGTCAATAGAACATTTCGAACCGCCTGCATTCGGTTGTATTCAAACAGTTATCAACGCACACACAATGCCGACTCGATCCTTCTCAGATGGGCCCCTGGCCAGCCCGCAGAGATCCAATGCTATCGTGAGATTCCTGTCTCAACTCGTACTTCAAATGGACGTTGTCATCGTCAACATTGGTGTTTTTGCTGGCGCTGATATATGTTTTGACAGTCTTAACGGGACCATAATCGTTCATCTCCCATCCCGGTTCGGAGTCGGAAACTTCAATGAACCCATTGGACATCCCGTTCCGCTGGCTGTGTCGAGCAAACGAGTCTTGTCCATACCTAGATTGAAAATTCGAGTTGTCTTTCGAGTTCAAATGACCACTTCTGTTGAAAGCAGATGAGACCTTTGAACGAATAGCTGAAGTTGGAGGAAGATTTGTGCGGAGCATATGGGCGAATGTAGGCATACAGGTGACAATCGTACCAAGACCCAGTTCAACCACTCTGCATTTTCAAAACCATTAGAATTCAACTTAGACTCAAGACTAATTCTCTTACATAGTAGTGTAGACGGGCATCAAAAGATATGTCAAATCCGTCCCTCCTGGTCCCAGCAGAGGGGCGGTGTAAACAATTCGAAGGGTGGACGCTAGAATGGCACTGAACCGTCAGTTGATATCCTTCTCGGAAGGGGAGGAGATCAGAACATACATTAAGCCTGTCATAAAAATAAGTGCAACTCCAATTTTGCGTTTTGGGGTGAGCTGCAGAGAGCGAATTCCCAGCATAGGGATTACAAAAATATACAGATCCAACGCCAAACTAGTTGCTGGGACTGGCATTGCAGTCGTATTTCCTTTGGTGATCGTTTTGCCCTGAAAATGAGTTTGCCAGGTTTCATTCCAGCCTGGTGTAGCAATCGCAAAAGCAGTGGCACTCCAGCCAATGTACATTAGAACATTGATCGCAATACCAAACCAAATCGCAAATCTTAGCCATTTTATAGGCCAAAAGAGTTGCAGAAATAAGATGAAGAAGGTGAGTTTAAGGACCATGAACGCGGGACCCACAAGGACTTGGGCTAGATAGAGGTTCTAGTGTATAATTCATCAGTCAGTTGATCGGAAATAACGCGCAAGACAACGGGAAGAAACACTTACAACGAGCACTTTAGTCTGTAGAAATTCTCTCAAGGTAATATCGTAGTTATGAACGCCAATATGACACTCATTGACGCCTGCGAAGAAGTCAAATCCGAATCCTGTGAGTGATAGATGAGGGCCCTAAGCCTTACCGAAAACCCCAATGACGAAGTAGCACGTAGTAAACAACTGCCAAAAATCAGAAAGAGAAAGTGAGCCCTAGGAGGTGTCTTGAGGTACCGCAGAAATCGCACATGTTACTATTTTCAAGACTAGATTGAGGCTACCGGTGTTTATGTCTTTTTCTATACATACCATCATCCCACCCCCACTGATGCGATACGAATGTTTTCACATAGTACCGATTTGCGACAAACGCAATCATGAGGACCATGACTATCGAGGAAACAACGATCAAAACATGTCCCTTATTCTCAGGATGAGGATTGGGGAAAGTATGGCCTGGTGGTGGTATTCCAGCTGGTCCATCCAGAATAAAAGAAGGAATGGAATCCATTTGGTCTGTTAGACAGCACAACTTTGCTACTGCAAAGAAGAAGTTGATGGGGGACGAAATAAGGTCAAGGTCAAAAGAACGAGAGTCAAAGTCGCCAGACTTGTGTGCAATGCCATCCAGCAAATTGACTAAACTGTTGATACCCCTGAAATTGGGGGGCGGCATATCTGCCCCCAGCGTTACCTGACTTGGTCGGGTTTCAGGGGTATGAGTGAGCCACAAACCAACAACACTTAGCCGGTGCAGTGTTACTCTGCAGCCAACATACCGACGCCGCCTAAGCACATCATGCATTCCTTCAACAGATTTACACACCCTTGATCCTTTCTAAGGGCACGCCGTTTTGGCTACGATACTGCCATTTGGCAGGGACGGGCCCTCCCCCCTCTTGCACTCGCTTGTACAAGAAATTCATTGTATATTTGTTTGTTCGGTTCCAACGAAAACTCAAAAGACAAAAAGGCATGCAATCACCAACCGCTAATGAAATGCCGCTTGGTACCGTGATTGTACTTGGTGGATGCGGTTTCTTGGGTAAAACTTCAGCACCTGTCAGAGATTCAAAGAAAGGTTGCTGACTCTTGGAATCCAGGATTCCACCTCATCGAAGCCTTACTGAACGAGAAATCCTGCGACAAGATTATCGCCTTGAGCCGCAACCCAGTAATCAACCTCCACGAGAATGTGATCTACCGCATTTGCGATATCACAGATCACGAGTCACTTGCGGCTATCTTGGAGGAGTACAAGCCTCGAGTCATTTTCCACACAGCTTCTCCGCGCCCTAACGACAACATCAAAGCTAGAGAGTTCCTTGATACAAATATCGAGGGTACCAGGATCATTCTGGAATCTGCGACTTTCGCTTCCTCAATCAAATGTCTTATCTTCTCCTCAAGTACTAGCGTTTACTTGGGGCAAGAGCAAATCAATCTAGACGAAAAAAGTGCTCTCTGTACGGCCAAGTTTGCATGCATACCTTACGATATCTCTAAGGCGGAAGCCGATAGAATGGTACGCAAAGCCAATGGCCCAAACCTACGTACTGTCGCCTTGAGGCTTTCTCTCATTTATGGTGAACGTGACAACGCATTTGTTCCAGGATTGGTCGAAGCCCCAACCATGGTACAAATGGGTGAAAACGATAACCTAATAGACACGGTTTCGACCGATAATGCCGTGGCTGCGCACATCACTGCCGCGAAAGTCCTGATGAACCCAGCCAAGGCTACGGAAGTAGGCGGAGAGGCCTTCAATATCACGGATGGAAACCCTGTGCCATTCTGGGACCTATCTCGCATGATATGGCGAGCTGCCGGGAGGGACACAGAGAGGTACATTGTGCTACCCACTAGAGTTGCGCTTGCACTGGCCCTGATGGTGGAGTGGGGTTTCTACATACTCACACTTGGGAGAAAGAAGTCCCAGGCTTTCAACACGCTGGTGGTTTTGTTTTGTGTAAATACACATTCTTATAACATTGGGAAAGCAAGACGTGTGTTGGGGTACAATCCTGTCTTTGATTTGGAGGAGGGGATACGGAAGTCAGTGGCTTGGGAGTTGAATAGTCGGAGGAATAAAATGAAGTCGAAGTAAAACTTTAGCGGCTTGAGCCTATAATGCGCTAAAGCCATAGGGCTTTCCCCCTTTAGAATAATTCCTACCTCAACAATAGATGCACACTTCTTGTAAAATGTTTTTGGGGATATATTAATACGACTTCTCAGCATTGTATGCTGTCATTTATGAGATCTTAGTAGAATATTTTTCTCAGTATAAATTTCTCCACACTTTACCCATTGTTGGCCCCACCCAAGGCTGTGGCTTCAGCCTTGCATGATTCCTCCCGTCAACAACTAAACTCCAAGACACACATGCTCCCTCTCAAGCGTACCCCCTTCCGCTCCAAAGGAATCCTCCATTCTCTATCTTCCTTCAAAATCGTGAAGATGTCAACTTTTACCATACCAGATACTCAGGTATCCGTCCAGCTATGCGATGATCTCACCAAAGACCAACTACTAGAATTCCCCGCCTTCAAGGTAATTTCCCAGCCTCCTCGATATAACTCACAAAACAAAGGTCCAATCCACTGACCCCGAACGTAGGGCTGGCTCTCCAGACTGCAAAGCAACCTCTCCCTCCAGCACAAGTACACCGCCCACGAATTCCACTCCTCCCCCTACGCCCTGCGCTCCCTCAAAATCCAAGCCATCGACCGCTTCGGCGCCTCACGCCTCGGCTTCGTAAAGTTTACCGCGAGCATAACAAACAATGAGGGCGAGTCGCTGCCCGGCGCTGTCTTCCTGCGGGGTCCTAGCGTAGGTATGCTCGTCGTGCTGCAACCAGACGACCTGCCGTCAGGCTCGCAGGAAGAGAAACACGTCTTGTTGACCGTGCAGCCGCGTGTTGCAGCGGGCAGCTTGCAGTTTGTGGAGCTGCCGGCTGGCATGGTGGATGATGGTACATTTAAAGGGAGCGCGGCGCAGGAGATTAAAGAGGAGATTGGGCTGGATATTCCCGAGGACGAGCTCATCAATTTGACGGAGCTAGCGATACCTACAACGGAGGGGGAGGATACACCGAAAGCTGTGTTCCCTAGTGCAGGAGGCTGTGACGAGTGTATCCCGCTGTTTCTACATGAGAAGAGGGTGCCGAGGGAGACGTTAAAGGAGTGGACGGGCAGGTTGACGGGGTTGAGAG
>QGMK01000382.1:0-26383 GCA_007825345.1 Lachnellula suecica
TGTGTTTTTGTAGGAGGCGGGAATAATATGGTGTTGGTTACTGTTTGAAAGAGCTGTTTGTCTATTTGCTGCTTGCATTGAGAGTGGGTAAGCGCTGTGTTGCCTTCTCTTGTTGAGCTTCTGCTCATTTCCGGAACTAGGTGCTCCTTGAAGTTGAGTACTTGAAGGCTACCTTCAAACATATCATCCTCAGTAAGCTGAGGCTTCAACGGGGAAATCGAAGCCAAGTACCACACTGGGTTTTGGGAGTTGGTGATATAGTAGGAGGCCAATAACGGAGGTTCATATAATGTTTTACTCTTTTACAAGTACTCGACTTGAGAATGTAGAAATACTTACTACACAGCAAAGCATTCATAATTTCGAAATTAACAGTGACCACTAGAGACTACATCACGTCACATCACGGTATGAAGGCATTCAGTATCTTTAACATTGTTTATTTCTATCCTTCTGCATTGATCGATCGCCATCTATAAAGCACCAAAACTAGCGAGCCTTCTTAGCATGCATAGAATCGCGGAGAAGCAGTATTGGCCCGCAGGTGCCAGATCGTTCTACCTACCAGAATTCCCCGCAAGACTCCCGCCAGCCTTTCTATGGATTCCCGTAACTGTCACTCCACCATCATGAAATCATTATTGCTTGTCCCTTTTACCACCCCAAGTCAAGTCAAACTCAAACTCCAGACCTCCTTTACTTCGACTCTTCAGGCTCCACAACCTCGTCGGGTTTCGTGGTGGGCTCCAAATCGGGCATTTCTTCGTCCTTGGTGCCGTTCGCGGCTGCTTCTTGGGCCATGGCGGCCTTCTTGGCTGCTTCGGCCATCTCACGCTTTTTTTGGGCTTCGGCTTCCTCGATGGCCTTTTGTGCGGCGCGCTCGGATTCGAGTTTGTCGAAGTAGCGTTGCACGATGGGCCCTGCGACGGCGCGGATCTCGTCCATCTTGGCGATGTAGACGGCCTTGGTGGTGTCCTCACCTTCCTCGTAGAGCCAGTCCTAATTCCGCAGTCAGTATTCTATCAGGTGCGAAATATCACGGGGTAGTTTCTCACCTCGCTAGCCTCAAGCTTGGCCTTCAGCTTGGTCTTCTCGTCCTCGTTGGCGAACTCGGCGTATTGGTCGTCGATCTTGTTTCGCATTTCGTAGATGTATGTCTCGAGCTCGTTCTTCTTGTCTTCTGTGTCAGCAACAAGCTTGTCCTCCATGTTCATGGCGGATTCTGCCTCGGCAGCGGCGGCCTTGGCGGAGTCCTCGAGGGAAGCAGTGCCGGAGACGATGGGAAGATCGCCCTTTCGGACTTGCTTCTTGATCTTGCGGGTCTTGGGCTTGTCATCAGTTTCCATCGCCTTGTCGGGAGTTAGTAAATTATCGTTCAGGCGAAGGCGTTTCGCAGCATGCTCATCTTCATCTTCGCTGGAAGGTTGAAGTGGTACCACTAGATTGGGACATACGTCTGGATCCTTCTTGTCCCCTTCCTTCTTCTCAGCCTCCTTCTCCTCTGGGATTGGCTCCTCAACCTCCACATCTTCAACGAAGTAACCCGATTCTACGTTCAGAATTCCATGTAAGTTCAAGCGTGCCTTCAACTTGCAAATCATGAAATCATCCTTGGAGTCAGCCTTGACATTCTTGACTGAAAATCGACCGATCCAGGGGTTGGTCTTGCCAGGCAGTAATTCGGGTTGTGCGTATTTGGCTTCAAGGTTGAAGACGTCCTTGCGGTAGAATGTAAGAATCTTCGTTGATGGCATGACGCCGCCCCGGTTGAAGACTGTAAGGCTGGTGTCCTCATCCGGAATATCAGGGGATTTCTCCCAGGTGAACTCAATTGGGTAGTTGACAATGTCGTGGATAGCGAAGTCACGGACACGGAAAACAGGTGAGAGAATGGCGCAGCTGAAAGCACAACCTCTCGCAATAGCCTCGTCCTGGTTAAGTGTGAAAGAAAGACCCTTGCCGAAGAACTTTTGAATGCGCTCCTTCAGGGCAGGCACACGTGTGCAGCCACCTACGAGCTCGATGATATCGATATCGTCCTTAGTTAATTTCGCCTCAGCCAAAGCTTGCTCGAGGGGTATGTGAACACGCTTGAGTAAAGGCTCAACAAGTGCCTCGAGCTCCTCACGCTTCATCATGGTAGCAACATCCACATCGTTCATCAGGGATTCGATGTTGATAGGAGCTTGCTGGTTGGCGGACAGAATCTTTTTCAACTTCTCGGCGGCAGCGGCAACCCGAACAACGGCCTTGGGGTTGGAGAAGATGTCGATCTTGTATTTCTCCTTGAACTCCACAGCCAAGTGGTCCACCAGAGCCTTGTCGAAATCACGTCCACCGAAATGACGGTCGTATGCGGTAGCCTTAACAGCCAACTCCCCCTTTCTGAACTCCACAATCGAACACGAGTAGTTGCTGTGTCCGATATCGATGAATGCCACGCGTCTTGGCTTCTCCTCAGCTGTTGGCAAGTCGGTCTTGGTGATACCGTAACCCAGGGCAGCGGCGGTTGTGTCATTCATGAGACGCAGGAGCTTCAGGCCAGCAATCTCGGCGGCGTCCATAAGGGCTCTACGTTGAATATCGGTGAACCAAGCGGGAACACTCATGACCATCTCGGAGACTGGGAGCTTCAACTCTGCTGAAGCGGTTGCCTTCACCTTGCTCAGGAACATCGAGACAAGTTGGGTGGCATTGTATTTCTCCTTCTTGCCCAAATATGTGACCTCCGCACCGACCTGGCCATTGATGTCGACGAGCGGCGCAGAGACGTACTGTTGCTCAATCTGGACATCTGGGTCGGACAAGCTTCGTCCTGCTAACCGCTTCAATGACCCGACTGTGTTCTTAAGGTTGGAGATCTCTTGTGTCTTCGCAGGTTCGCCGAGGTATCGGGACTTAGGTCCAAAGCCAACTAGGGATCTGTAGAATAATGTTAGGCTGGTGTTTGCAGAGGCAGGTCGAAGTGGGATGACTTACGGTGTAGCTCGATTGGAGACCTCATTAGTGATCTGTGAAAAGTCAGTGTGCGCCAACAGCTAGATGCAATGCAGAATACATACAACATCGACTCCGCGATTCCGGGCAACAGCAATAACGGTGTTGGCCGTGCCAAAATCTGGGCGGTTGAGTTAGCAGTGTCCCGAAAGGCTGAGGGATGCGATTGTCAACATACCGACACCGACGACAGACATTGTGGGCGACTGTTGCTCGGTTCAAGCTTGGATGCGGGATTGGTAGTAGAAAAGAAACGTGCGATGGTAAAGGGAAGAATGGTATTTTCAAAGACGAGGGTCGAGGTTGAGACCTTGGTTTGAATATGCAGGCTCGGGCAAGATTTAAATTTTTGGGTTGGCGTTCACGTTCCTTCTGTTTTTCGCTAGCGGTTCCAAAATTCTTCGCTGTTCGAGGGCTTTCCTGACCCTTCCAACAACAAAACAACGACCGGGAAGGGGCAGGTTTTGCGCCTCGTGTTCACAGCTGCCTAAGGTTTCCTACCACTACAGGCTCATTCCTTGCAATCTTTACCTCGACTGTTAACACGTAGCTGTTTTTTATGTATTGGAGGGGCGGTCGAGGTCACGTGTAAGCACTTATCTATCGATTAATATGTGGTGGGCTGAGGTGGGGTATCATTGACTTCATGGCCTCAAGATCTTCCCACTTTATGACATTTTAGGCTTTTATTACAGCTATCAGAAAACCCCCGAAAACCGTACCGAACACGCCAAGTCTGTTAAGCTCTCGATTAGTCTTAGCTATTATATACTATTTTATGTCTTTGATACGTAATGCTCCTTCCCTCCCCTTTTTATTTCTATTCTATACCCAGAATGAAGTATTATGCTATGCCATGCCATGCTTTGTAAATGCAACAAGAAATACAACGCATCTAAAATGGTATCACAACGCCATACACCCCCACGCCGCCTCCAATGCTAGTCGACATCGTGGAATGGTCAAGTTCACAAGACTTCGTCGTCCCTATGATCATCTCCCAGGTTGTCCAGGCCTACTTGGCGACCGTCCAGGACCAGGAGACTGCCCTGGTGAGCGTCGCCGCTGGTCTTGAAGCTCTATGTCTTGCATCCCATCATCTGTTGCGTTCCTGACCAGGCTGGCTCTGGCCAAAGGGCTTCTCCCACTCCGCTGATTTTGTGCAGTTGACGTAGGTCGAGGAATGGTCAAGGCCCCGTCCAAGGGCGATCCACCTTCCGGAGATGATGCCTCAAGGGATCCAGTGCTGCCATGTCGTCGGTAATCTGGCCGGTCGTGATATTCGCCTAGAGACTCAACAGAGTCCTTCCATCCTGCTTTATTCAATTCTGGATCGTCGATTTCGTATATTTGACCGGTTGCAGGTGTGGTCATGTATGCACCTCCTGCGGCACGCTGACTAGCTTGAGCCATTGCGTACTTCTTCTTGTCTTCCTCGCCCATAATACTTTCCACGCGGCGGGGCATATACACAGAGTTATTGCTCGTTCGCGCAGAGAAGTTGCTGTCGAAGGAGTCCCTAGGATGAAGTTGGATCCGGCCACCACCGGAAGTAGGCCCAATACCTCCCATACTAACCATGGAATCATTCCCTTGTTGATACCATCCGCCAGGTAATCTTTCGGCTGCTGTAAAGCGTCCTTCGAGTCTGTCGGGTGGCTGGAGAGGAATAGTAGCTTTAGCAAGTTGGTTACTCTGAGCTTCTGCGGCAGGCTTGAAAGTCTCTGGGACAACGTTGAGGTCATCACCAGTTTCGGCAGCTTTCTCAATAGCTTGTTGTGGAGTCGTTGTAGCATCAGCAGTGCCTGCATCTGCTCGAGGGCCTCCCCAAGTTCTTTGACCAGCGGTGAAAATACCGTAGACCCTTGCTTGGTGTCAGCCAGCATTCTTATTTAGGGAATCAATAGGGAAAGTGAAAACTTACATGTAGTACCAGTTGAAGAACGGGTTGATAACGAACATCATAGGATAAAGCCAGATTTTATATCGCTTCAGTACCGCACCGAAGTAGATCATCATAAGCCAGTTAAGACCAAGGGATATCGCAATAAAGCCAACAGGCAAATCTTGAATCTTCTTGGAGGTACTGATAATCGAGATGACCATGATGAAGAACAGCAAAGCGGTGGTTCGAATGGTGTTCTGCATGAATCTGACCACGGCCAAAATCGGGTATCGTTTCCAGATCCTCATGTCTGTCAACATGCAGACTTCGTTCGTAATGAAACCCAAGAACCATCTTCGACGTTGTTTAATCAAAGATGCATATGTCTGGACTGCCTCGGTCTTGCAAAAGGCCGAAGTGCACATTTGAATTTGGTACCGTTTCTTTGCGCCAATCATGAAAAGATGTGTAAGCCATCTATCCTCCCCCAAATGGCATTTGCCGTAATCGAATAAATCTTCACACTGCTCTGCCTTGTCCGCAAAATAGTATTTGGCCATTCTTCGGAAGGCGGAAAAGCGTAGCATACTAAGGGCTCCTGGCAAGCAAGTGACTGCTCCACATCCCGACTCAACGGTTCGCTCGAAGAGTTGACCGTGAATATACTCCATATCCTGGAGAAGCGTAATTAGGCTATGCTTCTTGGTGGTCGAGGTGATGACACCAGTCATGGCCAACATGTCTCTCGAATTTCCAGGGCTCAGTTCCATGTCGTAGACGAAGTTTTGGAGGCAAACTTTATCCAGTATACAATCCGAATCGATGAAGAGAATAAACAGGTTGTCGTTTCGCTTCAAGTATTCCGTATACACTTTGTCGATCAGTTTATATGTAGCCTTTTGACAGTGTCTCTTGCCTCCATGGGGAAATCGAGATACGGTGATTCGTGCAGTACGATATGTAACATCGATACTCTTTGGGTAAGAGTCAAGGGAAAGCGGCACTCCCAGCTTCTCAATAGTGTTGAGATAAAGCTCATCCTCTTGGTCGCCGTCGAACGAGAGAAAAACATGAATGCAAGAGGGCGGATAATCGCAGTCAACAACTGAATCGATGGCCGTGACCAATATTTCAGGTTCCTCCTTGTAACATGGCATAACAATGACGACCTTCGGAGCAGTGTGCTCGTCCAAGACCTGCTTAATACGCTTCGTCCGTCCGAGGGAGTGCGTAACAAGCTGGTAAACGCAAAAGAGCCATGGAATGGTCAATAAAGCGGCGAATGACCAGAATCCGAACCATTGAAGGAAGGAAACCATTGCAAGCGGGAAGTATTGTGTTATTTTGTTGGGTAATGGCAGAGTGACAACCATGATCGGCAGGAAGATGCATCTATAAGTATTGAAGATTAGCGCAAATTTTATATAGCTTCTCCATTTCCCCAAGCACATACCTCATAAGAGTGAAAACAATTGCGACCACAACTGCCAGAGCCTTGACTGACCAATGCTCAGCTTTCTGGTAGACCTTGACCAAACAATACATGAATGCTGCAAGCCATAGAAACCACTCTAGGAAAGCAGCTATCATAACCGTGCCCACTATGGCAGTGTAGACAATCTAGGGTTCAGAAATTGCGTCAGTGGACGGGCTTCTCTAGAGCACCCATTAAGGCACTCATATGGAAAGGCCGACTTACGTCTTTGACTGGCCATGGCGAGGTATCAAATTGAGACATCTTGGGAAAGATCCCAATCTAACGATCGGTAAATTATTTATAAGGGAGAGTTTCGTTCCAGGTGTTTGGTTAAAGTATTCGGCCTTCTTCGGATCTTTGCTTTCGCTGCTTGAGGGTATGCAAGATCCCGGTCAAGCCCTGCTGGAATAGGGTAGCTGCAGGGTGAGGTGTAAGTCAGCGCCACTTTATTTATTTCGGGAATCGTGAGCTGAGTTTCGCAGAAAAATGGCTTGCAAGAATTCCAAACAGTAAAGCTTACCTTCTAGTGATTCCAGAATAGTTTTCGGGAAGTCGAGGTGTCTTAGAAACGAATGTTCCGTTGCGCAGTATCGATCAGCTGCGTTGGACAAACCCGTCTTGACCAACTGGAGAATATACAAGTGACTTCCGCCTGCCAAATGGCTCGATCCGGCTGAAGTGATGGGCTGGCTAAATTGGATATTGGTGGAAGGGGCTGAAGAGGCGAATCAAGGTTCTGTACGGTCCCTGCGAGGACTGGACATGTGAGAGCGTATGGTAGTATTCGTGGCTGCAGCAGGACGTCTGCTACAACATGGAAGCTGCAGTGTCTCAGTCGAGGAGGGTATCGAGGTAGAAGGGAACGAATAACGAATTTCGGAGTCAAGGATCAAGGAAATATCGAGAACGAGTGTTGGTGTTGAAGTCCCACGGGGAGTCAATTACAAGGAACGATTCACTGGCGAGGGGTCATGACTGCGTTTGGAAAAACAGAGCAGAAGTTCAAGAACGGGCAGCAGCAACAACAAGAGGGAAAAGATAGAAAGAAAGTTGAGGAGGAAGGCGCAACTGGGAAGAGGAATAAAAGGAAAGAGATATACTACCGGTACAATACTCCTTTTGCTGCAGTCGCGATCTAGCTCATCCTGAGCAGGGTCAAACCGCGCGCTCCACCCCAGTCCATATATTACTTCGACATTTTCACTCTACTTCCCCCAGGAGAGTGCTTGAGCGCCGCAAAAGCTACTCTGCATCGAGCGCCGGGGGTGAGTGTGCGAGCTTGGCCACGGACAACCAGCCCATACCCAGGCCCGTATCGGCATCGTGGGACAGATTCGTGATGCCCGTGAGCCCTAACCGGGTCCGAGAGTCGCCTGGAAAAGACTGGTGCTGCTGTGACTCGCAGATGCATCCTGGCCGGGCATCCATCTGATACCCCTGGCATGCCTGTAGCAGATCTCGGCCGACTGGGGTGTGGTTGTGTTTGTGGTTGTGTCTTCGAGCTGCTGGAAGCTGAGAGGGGGGTACAAGAAACATCAACGAACACAGCCTGATACACGTCAAACCTGCATAGCGGCGCCTACCGTTGTGACCTGTTGTTGGTACCTGAGACATATCCAGAAGAGGGAGTCTTTTGCTCACTGTCCACTATCGTGACATCGCCACAAATCAACCAACCCGCCTACAAACGAAACCCTGAACTCTCTGAGTCGTCGTCATATTCATCGTATTTATTGCCCAGGGTATAATTCCGCTACGATCCGATCTACTAGCTTCACGCCGTCCGTAGCCCACTCAAGGGCAATCTCTACTTTAAATCGACCCTTGGACCTTGGCTCTTTGGCCCCGCTTCTCTATCCGCTCTTCCACAAGCTACCCTCCCTTCTAATATTGGTGAGACGACGGTCTTCTCTGAAGTATTACTATTCGTGACTTTTTTATATAGTAAAGGGATTCCGAAAGTAATCGTTCCAACCCCAAGAAGAAATACAAAAAGTGCTGCTTTTTTCTGGGCTTTGACGTCTGAGCGCCGCTAAGCTGCTAAGCTTCAACCGCATTATGTCTAATCACATTTCGTTATTACTTTTCCTAGAGAACTACATTGATTATTTATCCTCCTTTAAAGCTTGTTACAGTGTTGGTTCTTTCACATAAAAATCAGCGGTCTTCAAGTTTGAATTCCTTTTTTTTAAAGGCCGTCGTCAGATACCGTACTGCACTAGATCTGGCCCATTACAACATGCGGCGAGCTTCTCCAAAGTAGCAAAGTGCTATCAAAAGACACCCCCCGCCTTTCAAAGAAAAGTGTTAGTCTCCTACAATTTCCCTGTTGAATCCCCCTCAAGAAGAAAGCCTCACCCACCATGGCCAGCCCAACCCCCGTCCTCAACTGCTCCTGCCTCCGCGGCGCTTTCACCTACACCATCACCGGCACACCCATGACCACCGTCCTCGGCCGCTGCACCAGCTGCAAGAAGTCCTCCGGCTCCGCTTTTGTGGCCAAGTCTTTCTTCTCCCGCTCTGTAAATACCCCAGCAAGTCTCCGGAGAGAAGAAGACGAAGAAGCCCAACAAGTCCACATAACTTGACAGAACAAGGAACTTACATGGCCCCCTTACCTTTAGCAATTCCAGCTCACCTCCCCCTCCACCTCAACGCTGAGACCCTACAAAGACACAAACTCCTACGCCGGCACGCCAATCCAGCGCTCTTTCTGCGGCTCCAGCGTCTTCATCACGACGCCGAGCATGGAGAACGCGCTGGTGATATGCACAGGGACGCTGGATGACGCGGATGCATTGCGGCAGTGGAAGCCGCGGGCTGAGTACTTTTGTAGGAGTAAGGGTGCGTGGATTGAGGGCGGGGCGGGGGAGGGGAAGAAGTTTATGGCTAGGACTTGAGTTGGACGCCAATGACTATACTGGATTTAGAACGGCAGGGGGATTTAACGCCGTTAATGAAGTAGACTTATTAGAATTTAGATTATGGATGAAGTGCCTCAAGCCGATTTAGCGTAGCAAGGAAGCCCCAGAAAAGCATGCACATCACCCACCCCTGCATTGGCGTTTCGTTTCAAGACATCCCCAACTTTTCGCTGGCTGTTTCAAAACGCCCCCGCCTATATTCAGACCTACATGAATACGAGCTTCTTTACAAGGAACGTTTATGTGTTTTCACTGCATTGCGTCACGGCTCATCTCATCCAAACGACGGTTTCTACAGGTGCAATTTTAGGCAGGAATTTATGAGTAATGAGTGTGTTTGCGGCAGCATGGTGATAAGATGCATGCATACATGCACTGCGCGACGCGAAAGAAAAGAAAGTGAATGACTGTGTGTGATCAACAATTTCTTCCGCTCAATCTGCCCCAGCGTATTTTTTCCTCTGCTCCAAGATTCTCTCCCCAGCAACTCCGCCGTGGCCACCAATCAATAAACGACCAACACACTTTCCCCGCAATTCATTCTTCAACCGTCGATTTGAAGTTTGGCTCGATTGAAATTTTCCGATCGGTTGCGAGACGCCGTTGTGTTCGGAATATATCCGGCCGGGGATCGTGTAGTTGACTCGAGTGTGATATCGTGTCGATTTCGATGGGCAGAGAAGAAGGTCCTAGTTATTAGCAAGCCAGTCCGGCAAAGCTATCAACCAACATGCTCTAATCAAGTCCTATATCCCCTCACAAGAGGGTTATCATCAGCACTCGATCCTCGTATACTTGTACAAAAACAGTAACAGCAATTGCTCTGCTGGTGACAGAGAGGCTACTCCTTGGTCTCGCTTGTCGCAGCCTTCACTGGTGCATGCCCAGCCAGTATCTCCTTCTTAGAGAGTCTGCCACTACGCATTCTGGGTGTTGCAAGTTGTCGTCCACGAGCCTGTGCGACGGCTTGGAGCGGCCCTGGACGAGCAGTTGGGAAAGGAACGAAACCCCTAGGTCTCGCCACAGAAGGAGAAGCTGCAGCCTGGCCGTCTTTGTGGGGGGAAGGGGTTGCATTTTCGACATGTGAAACTTTGTTTTTGGGATCATACCAGTCGACATCACTGAGTTGCAGCTTTCTGGCGCGCTGACCACTGCGATTGTTGCTAGACTTATCAGGTCTGGTATAGTTCGCGGCCGCCTTTTCGAGAACTGCATCAAGTCTGTGAATATTGGTGTTGACGTGTATAGGGGCCAGTATGTCTTCACCATCTTGCTCTTCGCCATCACGAAGGTCATAGTTGAGAACCAGGCTCTTGATTCTTTGTTGTTCCTCTCGCTCGGCAGCTTGTTGGGTTTTCATGGCGATTGCGAAGGTTGAGTCGGAGGGAAGAGCGACTGTGCGAGTCTGATGGAGTATTAGCGTCGTTGAAAAGGCAGATGGGACTCCGAAACTAACCTGTTGACGGTTGCCACGCTTTGTGAGAAGGGAGAAAGCCATTGTACCGCTAGAAGGAGCATTGGTAGCAGCAGCAGGTTCTCCATTCCATGTCTCAGTGGAGGTAGGCACTTCGCGATCTTTGCGTCTGATGGGAAGAGGGACATCGAAGGTAGATTTGCGTTCGTGTTTCCGCGATTCTAAACTTTCAGCCATCATCTTTGCATACTCACGCTCAAAATCAGCCTCGTCCTCGGGGTCAACTTGTTCCTCCTGTCGAGTAACTACAATGGATTCTTCTTCAGAGTCAGTTCCTGGTGCTGAGGCATTAGCACCGCCATTTGCGTCAACCTTTGTCAAAGTCAGCAGCCGAATAATGGGGTCCTGATGTAGCAATGCCTACATCTGTTTCTTCGTCCGACTCTGAGTCCTTTTCGGCATCTACTTCAGTAAGACCGGTTTCCGCTTCAGCGTCGTCCATTCCCTCATCTGACGATCCATCGCTGTCATTTTCTTCGGGCTCGGTGACTTTGTCAAGACCGGAAGTCTTTTGATCTTGTGCCATGGCTAGTTGGAAAGCCCGCCCGGCCTCCTCGATGTTAGAGGCAAGTTTCCACTGGGGTCTGGTCAATGCGAAGACATCTTGGACAATGAATTCAATATCCATCGGAAGCGGATCTTTGGTGTAGATGTAATACTAAGAAAGGTCAATTTTACGGCACTCGGTGCAAGGAGTAAGCAGTGTTTACCTGAAAGAAAGACAGGAAGTAGTCCAGCTTTTTGCCAGCGGCTCCTCGGTTGAAGAAAATACCACATGTCTCGAGAAGTGTGGCCACCAAACGAATGCGGAAGAAGTCATCTGGCATATCGAAGGGGTTGACGCGTCCTGGGACAGGAGGGCCACCTGCACTTTGTGTTAGCTGGAGTGCAATGAATAGTTTTGTCTTTTCTTACCGTGACCAAATGTCATGATACGATACATAGTATCAAAAATTACAGGATGATCAACCATACGATAGTTGTAGAGCTCGCCCAAGTACTTGACTTCTGCTATTCGGCGCTGGTTGAACTTAAAATCGTTTTGCTCTAGGCCAAGCACAACATACTCGAGGACATTATCGATGACTGTGGTGACGAAATCTTGGTGATATCGGTACAAGGCGCTCACTAGAATAGCAAGAAGGTGGATATTGCCGTATTTGACCTTCCCCGGCTTCGAAAATATCTTCTCCAAGATAGCAACAACCTCAGTCTCCTCCCAGTGCAATTTGCGGATTTGCTTCAGGATTTTCGTGTAGTTGCGATTGTTCATATCCAAGTATATGAGCTTACGAAGGAACAGATCGATTGGTGTCCTTTCCTTCTGTTGAATTGCAGCTCTGACAGGAGGATCTACGTAGTAGACGGCGTTTTCTATGAGCATTCGCTCTTGTTGCCCAATATGCTGGACCGACTTCTTGCGCTTCAAAGTCTCAAGGAATGAAGTCATTCGTGGAGATGTCTCTGGGTTGCGAAGCAGATATCGGCCGCAGTTCTCAAGGAGATTGCAGATAATCTCGATGTTCATCCTTGAGAAATCGTCCAGGCTGACCTTTAAGCAATGAAAGATGACATGCTCAGGAACAACACCAAATTTTGTCAATTCAGCTAGATATCGAATGTTTCCAAGTCGAGCCTGTCCCAAGAACTCCTTTTCCTTGCGTCTTTGAAGGCTTCGAAACTCTTGGTCGAGGTGTTCCACAAGGCCTTTCGGGATATCGGGCATATATTTACCCAAGGTAGCGACAAGTCGAGAGTACGATGGTAGGAGGTCACTACGACCTTTGGGAACTTCTTGCACAGCTTTGACCAGACGATTTCGAGAAGCCTTGGAGTTGAGGAAACAGAAATCAATAGCGGCTTGGTCGATCAGGTCTTTGTTGGTAAGGTCTGGAAGCCGTGCCAGTAGGGCATCGACCTGAGCCCCAATAGTTTTGTTGGCAATGGCAGTGGACTGGTCATCCTCTGCTGCTTTTGTACTGGCTTCGGCTGAAGCGGATTCTGAAGTGTCGATTTTCTTTCCTACTTGCTCGTCCGTATCTGGCTTCTTTTTCTTTCCGTCTTCCAATAACATTCCAGGAACCTTGCCTTTCAAGTCAACCAGGTTTTCGTAGAATCTTCTTTCATCGTCGTCTTCCCAGATACCAGCGCCTTCGCCTTCGCCACGGAGATATTCTCCAGTCTTGACTAGGCCAATGCCTCCGTTTCCGGTAGCTGAAGTGTCCTCGGAGTCTTTGAGTTCTGGCATCTCCCCACCAATAGCATCTGCAAGGACTTGGGCATTCGAAACAAGTCGTTCTTGAGCCTTGACTACTTTTTCATAGCTTGCTTGTCTGTCTTCAAACACCTGGCCGGACTTGACGTAAGCTTCAGCATCCTTTCGAGCTTGCTTGCTGATGGATTTCTGGTCGCGGATGAGATGCGTCTTAACATCTTCGAAGTAGCGCTTCAAAATGTTACGGAATCGTTCCTGGAGCTCTGGCGATGCAAAAGGAGGATCATCAATGGCATTACTTGGTGCTGTGAGTTCCAAGGGAGATCCTTCATCTGCTTCAATCGCGCCATCGGTAATTTTTGTAGCTCCATCTTCCTCGACGGTCTTTCGACCTTCAGCGCCAGCTTCTTTGACACCAAGAATATCCCAGCCAAAAGCCTTGACAAATATGACCAGCAGAGGTAGGTTAGCGTGGTCTCTGTCATGACCTAGCAGATCTTTGAGAACTTCTAAAGGAAATGGTTCTGCGCCACCTCCTTTGCCAGTTCCATTGGCCTTTGACTTGATATCCAAAGCCTTTCCAGCCGAGCCCGAAAGTGATTCCTTGCCTCGGGAAGCATCGTCTGGGCGACTGACATCATCTAAGGTTCTCAATACCCCAACGAGCCAGAGTTCAGTGACGACTCTCAAAAGCACCCTCTGGCGCGTGATGCGCTCCTTTTCCTCCTTCTCCCTAACATCAGCTGGCAGAGTCTTCAGAAGCGATTTCTCCGGCGTCGCCAGCCCTTTGCCTACAAGCCAGCCCAGAAACTCCGTAAATTCCGCAGGTCCAAAGCGCTGGTGCAAGGCGCTCACTATTTCCACCCCAGCCTCTATTTCACCCGGTGACTTCAACCTACACAGACCTTCGTAGCATGCGGATATGACTTCGGATAGGTATTTGAGCAGACTAAGGGTCCGAATTTCTTGCAGAAAAGTGGCGAGTGTGGCAGATGTGACAGTAGTTCGCAGTCGCTTTATGAAGGCCGTATTTTTTTTGAGGGAGGAGTCGAGGGATTTATTAACTTCGTAGATGCCTGCCTCTCGTGTTAGAATACGGATGCCCCCACTCGCCCATGGACGACTGACCTTTGTCTCCATCCCAGGCTCTACTGTTAAGTTCGCGCAATTCGCCTGTAGGTCATGTCATTAGCAACGCGCCCTCTGATGCCCAGGACAACGCGCAAACACTTACGCTTTCTCTTGCGATCCATGGGGATCAGTCTCAGCCTTTCTAGGCCCGGTCGTGGGAAATGACGAAGGTATGTGCGTTGTGATTTTCCTCGTGCCCCCACATTCGTGAATTCTAGGGACGCAGGAAGGTCCTGGGGTAGTATGATCCGACACCAGCAATGGAATGCATCTGAATGAGCTGACTCTGGAGGACGGTCGTGCGTGCGCGAGAGCGTTTGCTAAATGTCGGTTTCCGAGCTGGTGGGAAGCTGCGTGCCTCGATTGTGGTAGTAGGAAGAATTCAAGCTCCTCTGCGATAGTCGCGGGAATCGATTACTAGCCGCGTCCAAGGTCTCCACACCGCATGACTGTTCACCATTTCCCATTCATGTGTTTTCTGTGAATGTGAATTGTCGAAAATTCACAGCAGCAACCAGGCTTGTCGAGAACTGAAAAGTTGGGACGATTAAAGTTCCAGCATTGAATGAAGCCTTTCAGCTCGACCCCACTACAAGCCAGTGCTTGTGGAAGGAACATTGAGGGGCGAGGGCAGCCACCTCTCAAGTCTATCCGCAAGTTCTGGATTTATTCTTTTATTGCAACTCATTCACCGCAGCATATGGCAGACAACATTCAACCCCCACCACGTCGATCGACAGCTCCAAACCAAGTGTCTGGTCGCGTTACGCGTCATACTCATACATCTCCTCCAACACATCGATGAAACCTCTTCGAAACTATCAACAATAGAAGAGATACTAGCTTGTTATTTGCGCTACTCATATTAGTGATGGTACTCCTCATCTATTGAAGTACGCGGAAATGTTTTCAGTCGTAGTGACTGATTCTGTAGTCTCCGTAGCGCGCGTCAACAACGTCGATTTCCTATGTTAGCAACTACCCTACTTGCGAAAGATGTGTCCCTCTGTTATTTTCTCAAAAGGAGATTGTCAAATGTATCATCTCAAGCTGAGGTGGGCAAAACTTCCGAGACAACTACGTATCCTTGACATCTGCCACATAGTTGTGACCACCCTCCTTAACGGTGGGCATAGTTCTCGCAAAGCGGCGCGTAATTCATTAAGTGTGATCACTGCTGGATTCCTTCATGCTGTGGAGCCTTCGAAGTTCAAAGAAAAGCGGTTCCCAAAAGATTTGAAGATGAAGAACTGCTCAATGCAAATCGCCAGTTTGAGCAACCAGTCAGTAATTTACGAATCAAAATCTCACAAATTCCTCGCATGAATACCAAGGCTGGTACCTGCAATACACTGGGGATCCCTACCCAGCTAGACTCGAGCACCTTCTAAACCAAAGGCATACGTCCTAATTGGGAAGCCCCTGGGCCTCAACGTCGAGTAAGCCGCATGGCGCCTGAACGAGTAGGCTACACTGCAGATATGCATGGAGTGTACCATTCATTTCAAGAATCTCCTACCTGACACACATCCTGACTTACACCTCCATTTGTTTGCTTGTGGTGTGAAGCCGTGGCCACCGGCTTTTGGAAGAACTCCAAGGAAAAGCTACTAATTCGCCTTCGTCGAAGTCATGACCACCTACGATGCGTACGTTCTTACTACAAATAAGCACACATTGTTGAACAAATAGAATGGACGTTATTTGCTTGGTCTATAGAACGGACAGGCAATACCATAATTGCAAAAGATGGCGGAGAATGTGTTCGAAGCCGCAAAAGGCTTTGCTAGGTTAGCACATACGGCAGGAGAGACTTTGAAGGGAGCTTCGAGAATATGCAATTCCGTCGACACAACGCCACAGTTCTGCAGGCCTATCTGCCAGCGTTGCATGCGTCGAGGGGCGGAGATCATATATCATATGCATGTTCGGCTGAGGCGCAGGTTCCTTCAGTGGCCCAGGTGGCGGATTGGGAAAGCTCGGGAAATCTTGGATAATATTCCAACGTTGCAAAGCCGTAGAGATTCATGCCTGACTCGAATGTTGCAAACTGAAATTTTTGTTGTGTTTCGATCTTTCATTGATGTTCTCGAGGCTCAAATGCGGCTCACGCTGCTAAGACTAAGAGGAAGCGGAAAAGACACAATATATACTTGTAGAAAATTATATTTTCCCCGCCGCGGGGTAGAGATCTACGTATGGCGCTATCGCATCATACAGATACAGATCTCCATGGAGTAGTATATCGGATTTTTATCGCTGGGTCTTGGTAAAAGAATAGTCTAATTGGTCCTCGGGAACTTATCTCCTGCTGCAGCCGGAGATGCATCTGGTTTGTTGTAGGATTAAGAAGGGCCCACTTAATCTACCCGAATATCATTGGCCAATCACATCGCACCTTTTGTTATCAATCTCCTTCCACCGCCGAACGTCGCCAACTCCGCGGGCGAGGTTTTGGAAAGGCTGCCACCATGAATGCAAGCAAAATGTTCCACGTTTTGAAATTCTCTGCGAATCGGGCTTACCGTTGTTGATCCTAATAGATCCGCAGAAGACAAGCCGTCACGATCTTATCTTAGCCGTCCCGGGAAGAACCTGGTGTTGGTGTTAGTTGCTCAAAACCTTCTCATTCGCGGTTTGACCTCGCCTTTGTTTGTTTCTTCTTGAACCCCATCTGAATATGTACACAGTTCTTTCACATTGCAGTACATATTTTCTTTTTTTCGCCACTTGCTGGGACGGTCAGTGACCAATAGAACAAACCACTTCTCTTTGGATCTCTATAAAGACAGTGTGATACCTGCCCTACCCATCGATGCGGTTATATTGTCAAACCCGCAGGAGAATCCCTTGAGATACTTTGCATCATCATGGCTACATCAACATTACCTGGCCTTTCCCACCTTCCTAAAGAACAGGCAAAATCCTCTCAGCCACCGGCAGCATTTCCCGCCGTCAAATTACCTCCTTCTCCCCCCAAGTCCGTGGAAAGTGGCAGTGAGGTGTCTGATCAGTCAACTTCGAGTTCAAGAAGATCTAGTGGAGCTCGAGAGGAGCCCCGATATACACTACCTCCCCCATCAAAGCCGCCTACAGAAATACTCAAAGAAGATGTCAAAACTCCAGACAACCACGTTCCCCGAGATCCTCGTCTAATACGTCTCACCGGCATCCACCCCTTCAACGTCGAGCCTCCTCTTAGCGCACTCTACAACGAGGGCTTTCTCACTTCCCCTGAACTCTTCTACGTCCGAAATCATGGCGCCGTGCCAGAGGTGGACGACGCCACAATTCCGGACTGGGAGTTTTCGATTGAGGGGTTGGTGAAGAAGCCAATCACTATGACTCTCAAGCAACTTATCGAGGAATACGAGCAAGTTACTGTTCCAATCACGCTTGTATGTGCAGGGAACCGACGGAAGGAGCAGAATCAGGTCCGGAAGTCAAAGGGTTTCTCTTGGGGCGCTGCCGGTGTTTCGAATGCCCTTTGGACTGGTGTGCCCATTGGAGAGCTGATAAAGAGGGCCGTCCCCATGCGCGGAGCAAAGTACGTGTGCATGGAAGGTGCCGACAAACTTCCGAACGGCTACTACGGCACATCAGTGAAGTTGAACTGGGCGATGGATCCAAATAGAGGCATTATGCTTGCCCACAAAATGAACGGCGAGATGCTTCGACCTGATCATGGAAAGCCATTGCGAGTTGTCGTCCCGGGGCAGATTGGGGGGCGTAGTGTGAAATGGCTGAAGAAACTTATCGTTACAGCAGCACCCAGCGATAACTGGTATCATATTTATGATAACAGGGTACTACCTACGATGGTTAGTCCGGAACAGAGTGCCAATGAGCCAAAGTGGTGGACGGACGAGAGATACGCCATCTATGATCTGAGTACAAACAGTGCTATGGCATATCCCGCCCACGACGAAACGATTTCCTTAGCCAGCCCACCAGAAACATACAAAGTACGAGGATATGCTTATGGTGGCGGTGGACGACGGGTAACGAGAGTGGAGGTGACTTTGGATAAGGGGAAGTCGTGGGCGCTGGCGAATATTAGATACTTCGAAGACGATTATCGAGATGTTGCAGATGAAGACGAGCAGCTCTTTGGGGGAAAGCTAGACATGACATGGCGAGAAACATCTTTCTCGTGGTGTTTTTGGGACATCGAGTTGAATATGGAGGACCTGAAAATATCAAGTGACATTATGGTCAGAGCGATGGATGAGAGCATGAATGTCCAACCCAGAGACATGTATTGGAGTGTGCTTGGAATGATGAACAATCCCTGGTATCGGGTTACGATCACCCAGGAAGGCAACTCATTGAAATTCGAACATCCTACGCAACCAGCGTTGATGCCAGGAGGATGGATGGAAAAGGTCAAGAAGAGGGGTGGAAACCTTTCGAATGGCTTCTGGGGCGAGAAAATGGGTGGTGAAGGCGAAGAAGAGGTCGTGGTTGAAGCCAAGGCGGAAATCGTTTTGACAAAAGCAGGTGTTGACAAGAAAATTACCATTGATGAGCTACGGAAACATGACGGTGAAAAGGACCCATGGTTCGTTGTAAACGGCGAAGTCTTCGACGGCACAGCGTTCTTAGAAGGCCACCCAGGAGGCGCAACAAGTATCGTCGGTGCAGCAGGACAAGATGCCACCGATGAGTTTATGGCCATTCGTTCGTTCTCTCTCTTCGCCAGTTTTCCTGCCATTCAGCTAACAAGTCTCCAGATTCCGAAACAGCAAAAGCAATGATGCCAACCTACCACATCGGTACCCTCGACGATACCGCCAAATCAGCGCTCCTAAACGGCGAGCCAACCGAAGAGGGCTCAACCGAGCCGCGGCCTATCTTCCTGCAGCCAAAGAGCTGGACAAAGGCTGTACTTTCCAAGAAGAAAGTGATTTCCTCGGACACCCGCATCTTTTCCTTCACCCTCGAGCACGAAGAACAGATCATCGGTCTGCCCATAGGTCAACATCTTATGATGCGATTACGGGATCCTGTTTCCCGAGAAGCTATTATTCGCTCTTACACGCCATTTTCGGAAGGCTCGCAAAAAGGGACACTGGACGTCTTGGTCAAGGTGTATTTCGATACGAAAGAACGAGCGGGAGGGAAGATGACGAAAGCGCTTGATGCCATTCCCGTTGGGCACTACGTTGATTTCAAAGGCCCTATCGGCAAATTCGAGTATTTGGGCAAAGGGAGGTGCACAGTCGGAGGGAAGGAACGGTTTGTGAAGCGCTTCATCATGATTTGTGCCGGCAGTGGGATTACCCCCATCTTCCAAGTTCTACGCGCAGTGCTCAGCGACCCGAATGACCCGACTAAATGCCTGGTGCTAGACGGCAACAGGCTCGAAGAAGATATTCTGTGCAAAGCGGATATGGACGGGCTGGTCAGCGGGAACGAAGAGCGCTGCAAATTGCTGTACGCTTTGACTCAGCCCACAGACAGCTGGGCTGGCATCGAGGGCCGAGTGGGCAAGGATTTGCTGGACAAGGAAGTCGGGAAGTGTGCAGCGGCCGGCGAGGAGTTGGTTTTGATCTGCGGGCCGGGGCCGTTGGAAAAAGCTGTGCATGAGATCTTGAACGCGATGGGATGGGGCGATCAGGATTTGTTGTTTTTCTGAAACAGAGAGAGAGAGGCTTTTCCGCGGGCTGCGGAAGTGTATATATGGCCTCGCACTTGGCGCATGTTTTTCGGGGGCCTTGCTTCGCGGCATTCTGGCCAGGCACATAGGGTTCTGCAAGGAGTTACAGGTGGATTACGAAAAGGAAACTTTACGCCAGGTCTATTGATACCTGCCACTAGTAAATGCAACTGTGGTCAAATCATGCAAGTTGTGTCTCGTGTCCGACGGGCATTTTAGGCAGAAGTGTTTCAATCCCGTCGCTCCAAGACCAACAGGGCTTTTCGTATTCATGAACTACCACTTTGACATCCCTGTGAACACACTAACATCTGATGTGAAGAGTCCTCTATAGAATAGGAGAAATCTACCTATGCATCACAGCTATTGTCTGCGAAACACGAATTTGGAGAACCCATACGTCAATACCCATTGGATAATTTCCCGTATGTGGTATGTGGCAAGGTGTAAATTGAGACTGCTGAGAGCGACCACAACTTTTGGCAATTGAAGCTCAAATGTAATAATCTAGAGCAATCTTATCTACCAAAGCCGAACCAGCCCTTCTTTTGCTGTGCCGTCTGTTCCGCACCCTTGGCTGGGGTAGAATTATCCTTAATTTCCTTCTCAGCCGCTTTCTCAACTTCTCGACCCGGGTACTCAATGTAGTTCCAAGCAGCGTCGAAGAACAACGGCTTCACCGGAACCGGCTCGAGTTTCGGTGGGTAGGCGACTAGGTTTGTGAGCGTTACTCCGGCTGCTGGGTATTCATTCAAACGTTCGACGAGTGGTTGTGTGCTCTGGGATGTCTTTTGCTTGCTTTCGAGGTTGAACAGTTCCACCAACGCTCTGTAGCGTTGAACTTCGCCATCTAGAAGTTCTTTGAGGAATTGGGCTTCAGAAGGAGAGACCGAGATATTTGGGGGCGAGGAGTCTGAGGTGTCCATGGACGATGAAAGGTGTAAATTAGCAGCGCTGGCCTTTTCTGAAGCTCGGGCTAGTAGTGCAAGAGCATTTAGGGGGTTTGATAGCAAAGAATGGGAACGAGCTATTGTCAAGCATCTATGAAGGTCTATAAGTAGTAGTTCTGATTTGATGAGGAAGAGAACTTACTTCAGCGCTGAAAAATAGTCGTATTTTGACTTCAATTCTTCCAAAAACACCGAATCTGCTGCGACACCTGGGAGCTCTTTAATCGAATCTAAACTTTGCAAAATTGCATCGTAGAGTACGGCCTTCTCTCTCAAATGAGCAAGCTTTCGTCCTGTCCCTTCTTCCTTGGCTGGCTTTTCGTTCTTCTTTTTGGTGGTTTTTGTAGCAGAATCCTCTATGATAGCTCCGTCGCGCTCACCAACCATTACTCTATTTCGACCAATTCGCCAACTGACCATATCGTAACTAACTGCTGTACGAGTGATCTGTAGACTTTGTATACGTTTGTCACCTTGCCCAACACCTTCTGCCACCAGCTCGTCTATGGCGTGTTTCGTTGCGTCTACTGCATCTTGACTCGAGATGAGGATATCATCGTAAGCTGCAGCCTTATCCTTGGCCTGTGTGGTTTTGGCGGATGCCAACGTCTCCGACAATTTCTGTGCAGCACTATTCACAGACGCCAAAGCAGTTGCTATCGCTGCGTCTTCCAAATCCACCGTCCGAGATCTCCAGGTTATCGATTTTGGCACCGCGCCCCCTGTTTCCGCAGCTTCTCGGGTTTTTGTGGGTTGGTCATTCAAGGCATCTGCATCTAACTCCTCCACTTGTGAAACCAGCTCACTATCTTCCCGAGGGAAGAACTTCCGAGCAATAGCAGGGACAGCTACAGTCCGTGGCATCCTCATCTGGTACGCTCCATACCGTATGCTAACATCAACCGGATCTGACAGTAAGTCTTTGAAGATATCGCTCTTTGTGGCAGTAGCCAACGCGCTGTATATGATCCTAGCTACCGAATAACTCTTCACACATGGCTCCCAGCTTTGTTTCTCGAATTCCATAGCCCCAGTGAGTGAAGCTGCGTATGCACGTGCTTCCAGCACATCCTCGTTCTTTGCACCAGTCCCAGCCTTATCACCCAGAAGCTTGAAGAGATCGTTCGCGTAAATGGTGGCTTTATGTAGGCGGGATATAATGTGCGATCGAGTTGAGCCAGTAATTCCCTTCTTCTCTGTGGCATGTACTTCGCGCATCGACATGGCGTGCGCCCACGCTCGTTCCGATGTGAGCAGGAGTAGATGGACAAACCTGGCAACAGGTTAGCTTTACATTAATTTAAATCCGCGTCGCAATTCTCCCTTCACATACTCATGGTTGCGGCCAATATCTTCTGCTGTCACCGGGGCTTTCGTTGTGTATTTCGCGCGGGGTTTGGTTGCAATACCAAGTCTTTTGCGAAGGGTTTGGATGCGAGTCGATAGCTGCGATCGATATGTGGCATAATCGCCGTAAAGCTTCGCATTGTCGCGCCCCGAGACGACGTACTTGGTGATTTCCATATCGCCCTGGGATGGAGAGGCTATTGCTGAATTGAAGTTGTAGTGGGGTTGATTTTGTGTCCCGAAGGCGGACGGAACATCGAATGATTTTGACCGGGGTTTGATCGCTGTCGGCAAAATCTTGAGCTAAGAAGTACAGCTTCATGACTTTTTTGCCTCCTATTTCAATGCCATCCAGTTTAATCCTCAACGCGTTGCTGGTTTGGTCTCGATCTTGTTGGCCTTGAAACTCGTGTCTCTTTTAGTCGATTCTTATTTCGAGGCAATGTTGCACGGTATTTCGCTTCAATGCAACTACGCATTCTGCCGTAACTGATCTGTATTCGTTCTAGACTAGCACCTCGTGCTCTATTCGATACATCATAGACTTCGAAGAACGCAACAGTCCAAGGAAGCTTCACGGGCGTCCGGCGTGGAAAGGGTATGCTGGAGCGCACGGCAGGATGTCTAGAACCAGGCAGCTTGCGACGCCTGCTGCCAGCATCCCGAAAAACATTGAAGAGTCGCCGGACACTCCACTCTGCCTTTTGGAATCACGCAGCAGGAGATCTTGAGATTTCGCCGTTGTGGGCGCTTCTGGTTCGAGGCATCGATGCTGTTGATCAAGAAGTTGTAGCCGCGGAGCAGAAACATTCGACAGGGCATAGGGGTGTGTTCTTGGACTTCCTATACCCTGCTGGAACTATCAACTTCCTTCGGCATTACTCTAGCTGGGGTATTGAGAGACAGGATGGCCGTTGGGCCAGGCATGGGCTCGCAAAGCTGGGACAACGGTTGTACACCTCTGCTGCCAAAGATCCTCACGTCACAAACGAGTCGACAAAGACTGCGGGTGGAGGGCATAGCGAGAACGACATCCTTCGTGGGAAAATGGGGCTTACACGGCACAACGATTACGAAGAGGCATGGCGACAATATCTTCTATTGGAGGACGGCGACCAAACGCAAGTTCGAAAACAACTTATAGCATACTACTCAACATCAAACCGAGTGCTGGATGCTGAAAGGATAGTCGACCTGTTTGAAGCTGTCAACCCGGAGCAGAGAGACGTTGCAACATACAAATGGACCATTCGAGCCTACTTGAGGCTTCGCAACCTACAGGACGCCCTTTCGTTATACAAGACCAGTCTTGAGAAACTCAAGGTGCCCGCCGGCGCCGATGTTCTTCTAGCTTACTTGTTCAATCTTTCGTCGTGGTCTCGAGCTTGTGAGATATGGTCCGACGTTCAACGACTCCGCCTGTGCCAGGATCCCAAATTCAACATTTACGAAGATGTGGGCAAGCTTCCAAATTTCCAGGATCTTGTCTGTAATTTGGCAGATCATGTCGTCAAGACGCGTCAAACTTCTGTTAAAACCCAACCAATGGATCAAGTGGACAACTTTGAGGATACGCAGAACATCAATACTTCTGTTGAGAGCCAGTCAATGAATGAATTGGACAACTCGAAGCGTATACAGATCATTAATGAAGACCCTCCTGATGGAATTCTCAGCTTCGCTATAACCATGGTCCGAATGGCCTTGTTCCAGAAGGAATCCTACCAATACCGCAGGTTCCTTAAACTTTATGATCATTTACAAAGTTGGATTAAGATCGACGGTCTTCTGTTTCAAGACATAGGTGACATGTTGGCGTCCTTAAACCAACACCATATGCATATCAAATGCTATACCAAGGCACGAAAACAGCGCCGCGAAGTTGAACTTGTTGAAGCTGAACCTGTGGCCAAGTTCACCCCCCGCACCCTTCATAGACTTCTGAGGGCTTTCATTCGTCAGCATAATATCCCGGGGATGCAGTGGGTTTTGAATGACTTCTCCCGTTGTCACACAAAAATCAGTGAACTTGCGTACAAGATGATCCTAAAGGAGTATGCCTCCCAGGGCGATGCAAATACTGTTCATGATCTTTTCAATCAGTATGTCGAACAGTATGTTTCGGCGGAGAAACCACTACAGGATGTTGGCTGGCTCTCCCCCATCCTCCAAGTTCACTCGAAACGTGGCGAGGTTGCCGAGGTAGTGAAAGGTTTCAACGAGATCTCGGAGACGTATGGATTGGAACCAAATATTCTTTCGTGGAATATCCTTATCGGTGCATATGGCAGAACCCGCCAAATCGATGAGGCGTTTGCATGTTTCACTCGACTTCTCGAGTCCCCAAATGTCAAACCAGATGACTACACTTTTGGCACTCTTATGGGTATTTGCGTAACTCGAGGGGATTTCGAACGCGTTGTTGCTCTTTACCGGCTTGCCGACGACCTTGAAATCAAGAAGAGTGTAGCAATGTTCGATTGCATTGTTCAAGCACATATTCACGACAATCGTCTTTTAGAGGCCGAGAAAGTCTGCCAAGAGGCTGTTTCACTGAATATTGAGGGTGCGCATGAAAAGTCACGTACGCGGATGTGGAACAGCCTCATTGTGGCATATGCTATGCGCCGTGATTTGAGAGGCGCCAATCGAATACTCCAGCTTATGTCTTCAGCTAACGTTGCCTACGATGAATTCACGTATGGAGCATTAATGCAAGCACTTACAATGGCCAGACTACCTGGGGAAGCCTACAACATCTTGGGAAAGGTCATGCCAAGTGCGGGATATAGGCCAACTCAATTCCATTACGCAATCGTGATGGGTGGTTTCCTTGCACTTGGCCAAAGTTGGAGGGTATTCCGTATTTACGAGCACTTGGTGAAGAATCATTTGGCTGACTCAGTAATCGTCAACGAAAAGATATTGAGAGCCCAAGTCATAGAGGATGAGAGGCTTTTTTATGAGGAAGGGGGAAATGAAAGCCAACAATTTCATCGCGCCCTAGATATGTTCTTGGATATTGTCGGCTCCATGGATCCTCAACATCTGTCTGGCAATGCTGGAAAGCCTTCGCCTTATGGGTCTGACATTGCGTATCAAACATCGATGTACAATTACATTATGTTTGTTCTCGCCCAAAACGCCAATTTTGGGACGGTGAAAGAACTCTTTGAAAGATACAAGCGTGCTATTCCTTCGCATCACCAAGCAACGCCACCTATTCGTATCATCTCAGCTCTGATGACAGCAAAGTGGCACGAGCGTGATTTCGTGGGTGTCGAGGAATGCTGGGGTCTCGCACTTGATTCGGCAAAAGAAGAATCGAAACCCTTGCCGTTGGCTCCAATATCATCCCTATTACACAACACGCAAGCACGGGCAGCCCCCAAGATTCTGTACAAGCATGAGCTTGATCTAGCGTTGGTGCTCTCTTTATATATGAAGGCCCTCGCCTATCAGGGACTTGTGGACAAGATGATCGTCACTGTCGACAACTTCCTCGACGATGGATTCGTCCCCGACATGCGGAATTGGAATCTTTACATCGGGCTTCTCATCAAGAACCAAAAGCCAAAGCTCGCTTTCCAAACCTGCGAGAAACATCTTATGCCCAATTGGACAGGCTGGGCTCAAGTCCGGCGAAAACTCCCTGTGCGAAATCGCTTGCCTCCTGAGATTCGTGCCCGAAGAAAGGACCCACGTCATATACGACCCATTTCCAACACGTTAATACGGCTGGTGCGCTACTATCTCGATATTCAAGCTGCAGCATCGGAATCAAAAGCATACCAGTGGCTCCTGGGCGACTTAGAGCGGACGTGTCCGAAGACCATGCATGCTATTAAGACCATGCAACGATCCAATGATGACGAGGAAAGCGGGATTCTGCAGCAATTTTGAATGTACATTACGAGTTGTATTTATCATGAGGTGTGTTCCATAGGGCTTTTAAAGTGTATTTATAATGTATGAAGGTAGAGATAGTATAGATATTGAAGTATAAATACGTACTCCCCTGAGACCGCCTTACAACCCGAAAGCAGTCGTGACTAGCATACCGATCTCATTTACCAGCTTCAATCGTTGAATGGGTTCCCACTTCCTTGCCAGGGGCTGAAGATCAATACGTCGATACTGCTACTCTCTTGGCGACATCTGCTCCTTCTCAACAGCGCTATTTTCTCCAACCTCTTATCCCCAGGTCCACCAGGTTCTAGTGATTTATCACTTTTCAATGCAATGGTAGTGTGGGCTAGAACAAGAACCTCTTCAAGCAGTAACTGATCAACAACCTGAAAGTTAACATATACACAAAACACAC
>QGMK01000383.1:0-26377 GCA_007825345.1 Lachnellula suecica
AACAAGAGGTGGTGGAGGTTGTGGAGTTGAGAGAGAGTTCGTCGCATTGTTTTCAGAGTCAGATTTTGCGCTGTACTGCCCTGGGAGAGGAATATGAGCTGAGATTAAAAAAAAGTCAAAAATTATGTGAATGATGCTTGTGAAGAGATTCCATCGAGACAATTCAACTATCCACACAGCGAGAGTAAAATAAGGAGACAAGAAGCAGAAGACGACAGGAAAATCCAACGGTTATTCCGCGGACAGTCAGCGGCAAGACCGCTTTTCTTTGGAATCACCTCGCTAATCCTTGAAAATGAGGATATGGGAAGGTGCTATTCAGAGTTAGTTCAACACTCTGCTAGCCACGCCGCTGCAGATTCCTCAATTGATGGCTGAAAACTCCAAGGTATGTGTCACTGCAGGACAAAGACGTAGGCAAGTGTCGCCACTTGCGCACGCTGTTGCAGCAAGTTTGTGGGACATAAGCGCGGGATTTTGATACCGCCACGTGGAGGTTTATTTTTGTATTGATCCTCCTCACGCCGCAAAGCAGCATAATCTGTTTTGTTTCGATGAGCAGGAAGGAAGGAAGGAAGTTGTTGGCGGATTGCGGCGAACTGCCACGAGAAGCGGGATGTGAGGAAGTAGCCGAAAGCGGAGCGGAGAAAGGGCGGGAGAGCAACCTGGAGAGAATGCAGCTCGACTCATCCCATAGAGTACTACTGCAGGCCTTGCATTGCATTAGAACGAGTGGGGTTCCCTTCTTTCAACGTCATACTATGGAATTATACTTCTTGAGGAATCGGAGCTTTCAACATCTCGAATTGTCATCCGCGTGGAAACATCCTCTTCAGCCTTGCCACAGCCTCGCAGTTGGCTGAAAATCCCACGCGCAATATGAAACTTGGTCAAGCTTCAGCCTCCCCTTAGTGGGTCAACCTGCGCTCAGAGCTTCTCGAAGACGAAGACGCCAAGCTGTTATCGATGATCTTGAGACGACAAGACTATCAAGACTTCAGGATCGTCTGGTATCAAGTCTTGGGCCCTCCCCACGAAGAGAAGCTTTTCAAGACTGCAGACAAATGCTCAGATAGGAAAAAAGGAAAAGCGGATCTTGTACCCAAGAAAAGCCAAGCACGCCGGCCGTTCTTACCCCACGATGTCAAGAGATCAACCACGTGATGACCTAGTATTGGCCGGACCAGGGTGCAAGGGTGTGTGCGATTTTTATGCAGCGCGCGTCTGAGACTTCGGACGCTTTCTTCCTTTTGGCCAGATCTAAACTTCGCGTTGGTATGATCTGCGGTAATTTATGTCTTCTTTAGCCCTCAATGCTCGCGGGAACTCATCCCGCGTTTCGATGTCGAGCCCACTGCCCAGGGCCTAAAAGGGCTTACAGTATGTGGAATCTCCCGTGAGGCCTGCGCCGCCGAAAGTGATTTCGTTCGCTGTCCGCGCTGAGCGCTCCGTTCGTTGCGTACTGTACGGAGGTCCGCGATGCATCCATCATGCTTCATTCGCAATCTGCCAGATGGTCAGCGCCCGCCGAAGGAATACGGAGCGTTGTCACCCTTGCTTAGCCCTGGTCAAGTTCAAGCTTCGACAAGCATTAATATTACGCTCGGGAGAAATCGGATGGTGCGGCGTTCAACAACGCATGGGCATCTGAGACACCGCACGCGAGCGAACCTCAGATTTCAGAAATTTCATCAATGTCTCGTCTGAAGAAAGTCAGATTTGAGACTGACAACACAACATGCAATCGGGTATTCGTACTTCAGCTTATCCTACGGACACCGAGAAAACGCCTACGTCCCTTCTATCGTCAGGTTCTGGCTGCATATGCAGAGGCGGACTTCCTATATACTTCCCCCTTTCTGCTGACCTTCCCCCTTTTTCTCAGGGTCCCCGATTTCCTCTACCGTGACACCCCTGTCCAACGTACGGGGAAAGGTTCCCGAGAGCGCGGGTAGAACAATTCTGCCAGTTCTAGGCTCGCCGTAAACCTATCGGAGCATAACTCCCACGGTCTGTAATATTGAAACCCTAACGAAACAAGACATGGTTGTGTAACAGTTTCCGGGAGGTTCTCGTGGCAAAGAAATAACTAAAGATGTTTCCACAAAAAATACCTCAGTGCAAGTGCATATTATGATTGCTTCCCCTAGAAGCTTATCAGGCTTTTTCTCTTCATTCATATTCCCCCGTCCAATGGCTTCTTATAATTACAGCACTTCAAGCTCAGAAATATCGACTCCGAGATCTGCCTCTCCGTCCTCAGTGACAAGTCGATCCTCAACAACTACAATCAGCAAAAGAATGTCTATTTCACAGACACGGCGGATAAGCGGGTTTAATCCTATGGCTTCTGTCGACACAACAGCAATCGAAGCAGCCATGAAACTGTCATCTCTTGACGTTCTCCGAGGCTACTCTCAAGATCATTATAACACTGTCAATCAATACCAGGAAACCGAATATGTTCCCAGAAACCAAGCCGCCGGTTATCAAGTAATCCGAGAACCAGCTTGGAATAAAGGTGGGGCATGGAATCGTCTCAACTAGTCACTCCCACTAACACTTTTGTCTAGGTACTTCCTTCAGTCCTGACGAAAGAGTTTCAAAAAACCTCACAGGGTTGATTCCTCATGTCCTAGAGACCTTGGAAACGCAATGTACCCGAGCTCTGCGAATGATCAACAGCCGCGGAACAAATATCGACAAATATTTGTATCTGTCTACCCTCAAAGCCAACAATACCGATCTCTTCTACCGTCTGTTGATCGATAATGTCGAGCAAATGATGCCCCTCGTCTATACCCCGACAATCGGAGATGTCTGTCTTGAATATTCAACTTTATATACCAGACCCGAAGCTCTGTATATTTCGATCAAGCAACGCAAGTCGATCAAGACTATTCTCAGAAATTGGCCGTACCCAAACCCATCCATTTGCGTGGTCACGGATGGATCTCGGATTCTCGGTCTCGGCGATCTCGGTGTCAATGGAGTAGGAATTTCGGTTAGTAGAGGCATCTCAGGTTCGATGTGTGACAACACGCTAATTGTATGAAGATCGGAAAGCTTGCCCTGTATACTGGGGCTGCCGGTATTCACCCTGAGCAGACACTCCCAATTGTCCTGGATTGCGGTACTGCCAATGAGGGAAACCTTCGCGACCCGTTGTATCTTGGTCTCCGCCAGAAGCGTGTCTCGACTGACGTTGCACTGGAATTTATGGATGAGTTTATGGCAGCCGTGAAGGAAGTGTATCCGGAAATGCTCGTCCAATTCGAAGATTTCGAGACCGAGAAGGCTTTCCAATACTTAGAGAGATACAAGATGGAGAAGATGTTCAACGACGATGTTCAGGGAACTGGTGCCGTTGTTTTAGCCGGGTGAGTTGTTCAGAGATTATCTTCGAACTCGTCACTAATGATAATGCTAGATACATGGGCGCTGTCAACCTCTCTGGAGTACCAATGGAAGACCAAAAGCTTGTCTTTATGGGTGCAGGTTCAGCCGGTGTCGGTGTAGCCAAGCAGGTGATGGAATACTACACCCGCCGCGGTCTCTCTGAGCAAGCTGCCAGGGACAAGTTTTACCTCGTTGACACCAAGGGCCTGGTAACACGGGACCGTGGTGACAAGCTTGCTGAGCACAAGAAGATCTTTGCCAGAAGTGACAACAACGGTCATCAATTCAACACCCTTGAAGCAGTTATCGAATACGTCAAGCCAACTGCACTTATCGGTCTGACTGCCACCTTCGGCGTTTTCACCGAGTCAGTTGTTCGAGGCCTGAAAGTCTCAGTGGATGCTGGCGGCCTTGGCCGAAGACCAATTCTGTTCCCCCTTAGCAACCCCTTGACCAAGGCGGAGTGCACCTTTGAGCAAGCCGTCACGTGGACCGAAGGTACCGTGATCTTTGCATCAGGCTCTCCCTTCTCTCCATTCACGATGAAATCCGGCGACATGGTCACCACCTACTATCCCAACCAAGGAAACAATGTGTAAGTTATATTTCCGGCAGTTGGTGACAAGTCGTGTACTAACATGCACTAGTTACGTCTTCCCAGGTCTTGGACTCGGTACGATCTTAGCCAAAGCATCTCGCGTAACAGACGCAATGGTCTACACCTCAGCTGCAGCGTTATCAGGCTGCCTAAACCGCGAGGAACTGCAGATGGGCCTTATCTACCCTAAAATCCAGCGTGTTCGGGATGCGAGCGTCGTTGTCGCGAGAGAGGTCATGAAGTCTGCCAGACGGGAAGGTGTCAGCAAATTGCCTGAACAGGTCTGGTTGGACTTCGAAGAGTGGGGTGATGTTGCTTTGACTGCTTGGATCAAGAAGCAAGTCTACGACCCCAAGTGGTAAATTGGATTTCTCTACAGCACACTGGGTGTGTTTTTTTGTTTTGACTTTTGGGACACCCGTTATATTACTAAGACGGGTTGGAGTTGTGTGCCGGGCTTGGGACGAAAAGGTTTGATACCACTACTTAGATTGTATTGTATATAATATGGTGGTGATTGGACAAGGCATAAATGCAAAAAGTCGTTTTTGAGGAATCATCGGATTATGCTTAGATTTGTGCTTGGTGGGGTATCCCAAGTTCCAGTAATTTCAGCCGTACGATCATGAGCGACTGGGCGGTCTCAGACCCGGACCGACTTGTCCAGGCTCCAGCATTCTGATGGTTTGGTCCGTAGTGGTGGCGATGTATCCAAGAGCCATTGATCACTTAACAATGCTAGCGGGACGAGAAGGAGATGCTGCGAAATATTCAAATAAATGACCACTAGCTATACCATTCTCTAAATGCAGAATATTTCCAACGGACCAGATAATCCGGGGAACCTTGAACTGTTGACAACATTAAAAAGGGATGATCTTCACGTGATCCTTTAGTTCGGCTTGCCCTTTGGAGGCTTTGGCTTGGTTTTGCTGCGCCTTCAACCAAACGAGCCAATCGGGAGCCGGTGTCAACGTATCTCTCCAAGGCAGCAACTTTTGGGACCTCCAGAATCAGTAATTGGGTGGGATCGCAAAGTAGGCATCCAACACCGTACCCTTGCTCCTCCTTTCCCTTTGCATCTCTTCTTCATTTATATGAACATATTTTTCCGTTCTTTGCTTTGCTTCTCCTCCTTCAAGCATATTGTCCTGTCGTGAGGCGTTGTTCCCTACAGCATGGAGTCCCTCTTCAGCCTTCCGCTGCCGTTCCAAAGGCGGCTGACCAAAATGTATACCGACACGAAGAGTTCTTATGATTTCGTCAAGGAACCGGTGCAGAGCGCTGAGGACCCCGAGCTGGTTGCTCTGCATCGCAAGTTGCGCATTCAGAAGGATAGGTTGGTGTCGTGGGGTTTGGAATGGTCCGATCCATCGCAGTCACCTGATATCGACGAGTCTATCAACAAAGCTGGCCTGAGCGAGTTGGTTGGCAGTGTTATGTCTACGATCAAAGAGATCTTGGCTGAGGCGGAACCGTTGTGGCAGTCTTCGAAGAGGATATCGTCAGATGAGAAGCTCCCCCTACCCGAAAAATCTGTGGACCGGAAACAGTCGTTGATAACCTGGGACAAGTCGAGATTCCAGGATCTGGTGAGGGACTTGACGATGTCTATCGATACTCTTTACGATCTCTCCAGGACTCGACAGTCTGCGCGGAAAGCAGCTCCTGCCCTCAAGCCTTCCGAATCTTCCAGTTCTGTGACCAAGACCCATGCAGCGGAGGAGAGGCAATTTGAGTCTACTCGAATGCAAACGCCGCAACAAATAGACCCGGCTTCACTGATCTGGCCAAGGGATCTCAAAGGAATTCAATCCGGTATGTTGCAGCCAGCCAAATCTCCTAGACAGATCGTCTTTATGCGACGACCGACTTCTCTTCCTGATTCTCGCAAACTTGGACAACAACTCCCCCTTGTTCCGGTTCTCTTGGAGCAAGCCCCTTATGACCCCATCTATTCGATTACTGGAATCACTCCCTCCATGAGTCGGTTCGAGAAGTTATTTGCTGCACTTTCTCAATCTTACATTTCTTCTGGAAGGATCCTCTCTGGTCTGCTGCACCTCATTGGATATTATGAAGAAGCCGACAATTCCCGGTTCTGTCTTCTATTTGCTTTGCCTACTCACTTCGGACCTGTGGATATCGAAACTCCTAAGATGCCATCTATTACTATGTTGTCGGATCTGCTGTTCAGCCCCTACGAGCCGACTCTCGAGGTCAAGTACAGGCTTGCATACAATGTTGCCAACGCTGTCTTCGACTTGCACGCTAAAGGCGTAGTGCATGGCAATGTTGTTGCTTCTAATGTTCTATTTATCGAACATCAGTCCCAATCCAAGAATCGAATGGATCTGAGCCACGTTAATATGCGGCAATCTTTCCTGGCTTCCTATGACCTCTTTTCTGATAACGCCACAGAAACCTCAGAAAGCTCCGGCTCCTCTACTTCTCTTTATAGGCACCCATTGGACCCCAGATCCACTCGCTACACCCACCTTACTTCGGAGAGCAAATCCCTGGATTTGTACAATCTGGCTATTCTGCTGCTGGAAATTGGACTTTGGACATCCGTCACAGATATCTTCCCAATGGTATCTGCCATTTCGGCGAACACAGCCAGTATCATGAAGCAACTTTCTACCCGGTGCGGGAGTTTATACACCAAAGCAGTTCAGGCTTGTTGGCACGCTCCCGACGACGAGCTTTCCCAACGGGCGCGAGCGGATGTTATGCATCAGAAGGTGTTTTGCAAAGTCTCCAAGGCACTCGACACTTGCTGCGCCATTGACGAAACCTCGGATGAGGACAATCAGGACAGTGATGACTCCCCTCCAGTTCCGTCAACGCCTCTGAAAACATCTCAATCTTCGACACCTCTCAGGAGGACCTTGCGCGAACAGAAAAGCCAAGTGCTTGCAAAACTACCCACTACTCCATCTTCACGACCAGCTTGGTCCGAGAAGCCTTCATACACAGCCCCTACCTTCCCCGAGAAGATTGACTGGTCCGAGAAGCCAATTGCTAAGGCATCTAGTAGGTTTGCTTCAACCGTGTCCTTAGATATACATCTGACATACCTCAGCTCCGGTCCAACAAGCGAAACCAAAGCCAAAACTACGAACCTACCCTGCTATAAGAATCAGCCAGGAGCATCTCGACTTTTGGCACACAGGCCTAATGCCACACATAAACCACGTCCTGCGCGGCTTCTACAGGAAATACCCAGAATCGGTTGAGATAAGCCTGGAAAGCATCGGCGAATCCTCCTCCACGACTAAGCCCACCATCCTTGTTATCTGCACCAGCGTGCATAAAGTGCGCAGCATCCTCAAGAAACACCTCATCTACGACAAGTCCACCTACGGCCTCAAAGTCTGCCGCGGCAAAGTCGTGCGCTCCCGCAGGCAAGGCGTGAAACGCTCAATGGCAAGCGAGCTGGGCGACATTAAGCCCGCAAACGCAGAGCACCAAGCGCGCCCTGCGAACGGTGCCTCCATTGGCGCCTACATCAATGAGCGACACCTTCCGCCCGTCTCATTTGGTGGGCTCATCATGGTTGACGACAAACCTTACGGCATGACCGTGCACCACATGCTGGACGACCCGTCAGACGCCTCCGACGACGAAGAAGAAGACTCGCAAGCAGTGCCAATCTTACGCTCGTCCGCACACTCCTCCATCCCCGACCTCACGCACTCCGATACGTCGGTCTACTCGTCCGGCGACGAAGAATACATGTACTCACTCTCAGACTACGACAGCGACTTCTCTCCCCCAGCTTCAGAATACGACTCCTCGGACGACTACGACCGGGACTCTACGTTTGACGACGAGGACGAAGAAGAAGAAGGGCTGAAGGAGCCGGGTGACATCAGGGGTATACCACAGGGCTGCGGCGAGGAGTACCTCATCACGCAGCCCGCTCTGGACGACGTGCCCGACGCCTTCTATCCGTCTGCCGAAACGCGCGACGAAGACCACATCGACTCGTTCCAGCTGGGCGAAATCTACGCGTCCTCGGGGATCCGCCGGCGCGTCGAAGACGGCATCACGCACGAGATCGACTGGGCGCTGTTTGAGTTCTCCTCGGAGCGTGTGCCCGCGGCCAACGTGATCCGAAACGGGGAGCGTTACTGCGTGGAGGGGAAGGAGGGCCAGTATCCGGTGTGCGCGGCGCCGAGCGGGGAGCTGAATGGGCTGGATGTGCATTGCGTGGCGCGCACGTCGGGGCTGCAGACTGGCCGGATTCTGCCGGGCATGGTGATTGTGAAAATCTACGGGCGCCAGACGCCGTCCTCTTCTTACCAGGTCGCGGGCAAGCTGGGCGTGCCCGGGGATAGCGGGGCCTGGGTTGTGGATAATGATAATGGGAGGGCATGTGGGCATGTGCTTGCGTGGAGTAGTCGGAAGAGGGTGGCGTATATATGCCCGATGGATGTGCTGCTGCGGGATATTGGCGAGACGTTGGGAGCAAGGAGTGTTGCGTTTCCCGGGGGTGAGGAGTTCACGGTGGGGCGTCCTAGTGTGATGGCTTCGCGCGAGGAGGAGAAAGTTGGTGTTGAGGATGAGGAGTTGAATACGCTGCTCCGGGGCCTCAACTTGCCGCCAACCCCAGAGCAGATTGATTCGGCATATATGATAAACAATGCCGCGCACCCCGATAACCTTTCCATCAAAAGTGATAAAGGCGATGACAGTTTCATCCCGATTAGGATGATGCCTCAGGAGACGGGGAGTGGGAAAGCTAGTATAAGAAGTTTTGTGAAAAGTGTTGGCCGGGGGAGAACAGAGAGCATCACAATGAGTGAGGAGGAGAATGATGGCCAGGGGAGGGGCTTATGACTCAGACTATTTGGATAACGGGATGAGATGAAACGGAGTTTTCGAATGAGTGTTTGGACGGGAGAAAAGGTCGGAGTTTTGGGAGGTTAAACTTATACCATGACGACTATCAATGATATTGTTTACAACTCAGAAGAGAAATTTAGTTGCTCTCGGGACTTGGATTGAAGTGAAATACTTTTTGTTTGGGTTGTTTGGGATATCAAATCAGTAGTCTTCAATAGACAACGCCGTCCGTGACATTTAACATGGGCGCAGCCATCAATCAAGTAGCTCACGTTTTACATTCTGTCAACAAGTTAGTATATTGTTTCTCGGCGAAACAGGGGAGAAAATGAGTAACATACCGCTCAACAGGACTCAATCCCAACAGCCGCATGCCGTTATTAAGCACCACCCGCGCAGCATCATACAGCGCCATTCGAGCCGTCATCAACTCTTTTTCACTGCCCATGATTCGCAAATGATCGTAACTCGAGCTTAACGTGTGAGTCATTTTGAACAAATACGTGAGAACAGTTGCCGGTTCCAGAGTCTTGAGGGTATTCTGCACGACGTCGGGATATTGAGAGATAACTCGGATAAGGTCTAGGGCGTGGGGTTCGGTGAGCAAGGAAAGATCGGCGTTGGAGATTTCCTCGGAGGTGAGTTGCGCTCGGCGAGTGATGGAACAGAGTCGGGCATGCGCGTATTGGAGGTAGGGGCCAGTATCGCCTTCGAAGGATGTCATGGTCTCCATGTTAAAGTGGTAGTTGTTGACTCTATTCCCCGCATCAGTGAATCCCGCTCAGGAATGGGGAAAAAATAACTTACCGCTTTCCACTCATGTCCTGAACCATCACACTAGAGATACCAAGAATATCGGCGGTGGCGAGAGGGTTCTCGACCTGCTCATATTTCGATTGGTTCTTTTGCATGACCTCGTGCATCTTCTCCCCGACTTCCTCCAAAATATCGTCTAAGAACTTGGCGTTTCCTTTTCGGGTACTCATTCCATGCACCATACCAAAATTGATATGCTGAACCTTTTGCGCAATGTCCTTGTGGCCCATCAATTCAATGATCTTAAACAGCTGCTTGAAATGCAAATCTTGTTGTGTAGCTACGACGTAAATCATGTAATCGAAATGGTATTTATCCACTCGTTGCATTATTTCGCTGATGTCTCGGGTAAGGTAGAGAGCGGTACCGTCCTTCTTCTTGATAATAGGTCGCTCGAGACTCTTTCCGGGCTTTCCAGGAATGTGCTTTGCGAAATCAACGATAACTGCTCCTTCCGACTCCTCTGAAATCTTCATTTCTTCAAGCTTGAGCGCTGCAGCATCCATCCGGTCTTGGTTGACCTGACTCTCCCCAGAATAGTCATCGAAATGGATGTTAAGTCGAGCATAAGTCTGCATATATCGTGTGATACTGAGCTCCCTGAAGCGTTTCCATAGAGCAATCGCCTTTGCGTCGTTTTCGGTCATGGCCTTGAAGTATCGCCGAGCTTGTTCATCTAGCCCATCGTTCTTGAGATGTGAGGCATCCTGGCCAGCTTCCTCTAGCTTCTTGATTTCGTCCTTCTCAGCACTCAAATCAACATTGATCTTGACATAAATTTCGAAAAGATGCTTGATGGGATCCGCTTCCAATGCTTCTTCGCTGCCGTATTTCTCAAAAGCTAAGGCAAGAAGTCCGTATTGTTTGCCCCAATCACCCAAGTAATTGACCCGCACAACGTCCCAACCTGCGCCTTGATACAGGTTGGCTAAGAAACCACCAATAATTGTACTACGAAGATGGCCGGCGTGGAAGGGCTTCGCAATATTTGGCGATGAAAACTCAACAATAATCTTCTTCCGTCCCTTCGATTCGTCTACGGGGTCTTTCAAGCCTATGTATTCGTTTCGTCCGAAGGATTTGCCTCGTTTGAGGATGGAAGGTATGAGGATTTGTGCGAGCTTGTCGACTTTGAAGAAAAATTGGAGAAATGTGCCGGCTGTCGTAGGCTTGTGGACTAAAGGTGACTCTGGGAACTATGAGAATGGTTAGCAGCGCTCGGAAAGCTTTGTAGCAGAGCAGTACAGACCTTCTCGACCCATTCAGCGCCAAGCTGGTCGGGCTTCTTACCCTTTACTCGCAAAGCGGGGATTGGTAACACCAAGTCGCCCTTCTCCAGCGTTTGCGTCCATTGCAGCGCGGGGTATATGATGGCCGCATCTACCCCTGTGACCTCTGTCAAAATAGACGTGAGATGCGCCCGATAGATGTCGACGGGGTTAACTTCGGGATAGCAATTGGGGTACTTGGGCAAGGGGGTTGCCAAGCTCAGGCTTTTGAGCTTCTCAGCCAGGAGGGACGGTTGCGCCGCCATGGTGAAGGGCTGTGTAGGCTGTGCGCGTGCAAAGGAACGCGGCGCGACGCTCAGGATTTTGGAGGCGGGAATTCGTGTTCGTTGGCAAAATCTAGATGCTTGTAAGAGACAGCAGAAACTAGAACTCATCAAAGACTCGGAGGAGGCGGCGTTGTGGGTGTTGTAGTGGTAGTGGGAGGTCGGCTGTGAGTCAATTGTGACAATTCTTTGCATTTTCTGCTTTGGGACGGGTTTTCAGCCTTGCCCTCGCACGGGCCACAACCCCCTGCTTCCCAGGTTTCTCGTACGATCTTGGGCACCTAGAGATTGATTCGACGCGTTCTAGATTCGACCCCTTTGCCCCTCACCCAGAATAAATATCTGCTCAACTGTCTGCACTGCAGTTTTTTTCTTAAATAGCTCCATAAGCACAGTGCACACACCATAGGCTTTCAGCCGTTCAGCTCTTCTGATAATTGATAAAGTAAGTCCATTCCACTATTGAGTATTGACTGACTTAACACACCTATTCTCTATTCTCCCTCTCCTAAAGCATACTGCAATTGGAGTGAAAGTCCTGTTTTACCTTTCAACGCATTTTCCCTTCCTGACTCCTGCCGTTTGCAAAACCCCTGTCGAACTGCTTTCACGTGTAAGCCACGTTTCTCCCCATTCCAAGATACTAGATATGCACCCCTCAAGAAGAAACCCAAAAGCATTCAAGAAATTCCAAAACTAATTCGATGAACAGGAAAATCTTAGCCGTCAACGTTTTTCTCAGACCTCTTTCATCCGCAGACCATTAGCCCGAGCCCGATGGGATTTGCTGGCCGTCGTCCCTCAACACTCGGAGAAAGGCACGCTCACGGGAGTCTATTCATGTCAATACCCGCTACCGAGCTTGCTGTGGCGTCAACACTTACTGGGTCTCGAACGATTAGGTGCATTTGCATCGATGCTTATGGAGCGCGAATCCACGTATTCACGGACCGTCACCACACCATCAGGAGCAGTATCGCAGGAGTAGTCCATCTGCATCAGAGTGACTCTGATCGTGTACTGCCCCGGCTCGTGAATGACGAGATCCGGAAAGTAGAAGTACGCCCTGTCCCTGGCTGCAGAAGAGCTTGAGCCTCCAGCTTCTGGCAAGGGGTGAGCAGAGTCGGCGACCTTTCCACTCAACTGCTGGTATAGGACTTCCCCAGAATGGTGAACAAGGGTTACCCCGGCCCAGATTTGGGAAAGCTCCCCGAAGATGTTGCTCTCACTACTCAGTCGAGCAGTAAGGGGTGGGTATAAAGCAACACCAGGTCGGGCCTGCGCTGGGGGTTGAATTGCCAAATCGAGCATCTTGCTTCGCCTCGATTGATTACTCGTTTACGGGAAGACGATTAGACTCGTCGTCAATACTTGATTGATGGGTGTTCTGGGATTGGCTACAACACTCCGTCTCTTTGACAACAGATCTGGTACTGGACTGGTAGAGTCCCAACCTGGTTAGCTGATGCAGCTTCCCTTCGCCATGACAGGGGAATCACGCCATTAAGATGACTCTGGAAGCCAGTATAAAAGGATGAGGGTTAGCGTACCAAACTTCAGGTGCCCTAGAAGACACGGCGTTTGAAAGGAACTCCTAACGAAAGAAGCAAGGCACGAAAGCTCTCTTATTTGTACTGGTATTGATCACTGAGATGCTAACTGTGAAAATGTAGTTTGGAGCTGGGCTTTCGATGGATGCAACTCCTCAGTCTTATATCTTTGATCTTCCTCGGTCAACAGCAACCCGCAGGCTTACTATTGACCTCACAGTCAGAAGCCATGGTGGGACTCCCCGCATCAAGACGCACCAAAAAGTACCAATTTGACAACGTCTGTCAGCCAAACGCTGTTTTTGTGACACTTCAGTGCATGAAAGTGCATTTTCCAATATTGGAAGGGATAAACAAAGAATTGAGCCTCTCCGCCGAGGGGGTACCGATCATCAACCCTCCTTTCGTCGTTGAAGAGTTTATGCTTTTTCATATGGGTCACTAGCGGGCGTTTACGGACAGGAAGCACTCCGAGTGGCACGTTATAGACGAAAGAAGAAAACGTACTGCATTGTCTCAGCTGCAAAAGCCTATTGCTAACATTTCTCCCCCTTCATGAAAATTGAAGGCGTGGGGGACTCTTCGAGAAGGCGCATTCAGGGGGGCCGCGAAATCTTGGCTTTGAAGAACCTCGGATCTAATGCAAGTACGCAAGTCCCCTATGCAGAAGAAGAAGAAGAAGAATCCTAGCTAGGTCTATCTTTCTTCGCCAATGGTTGTCATATGAAAGACCTCCGTGTGGATGATTATGACAGGGTTAAAGTTGGTGGCATAGGTGGCTGAAAAGGCTGCCCCACCGGCACCCACCAACCCGGTTCTTGGCCGGAGCGCCTCAGATTCCAAGGACACTTATTGCACTGCAGAGATCGAGACACAAGTCAAAAGCACCCTTTCCGAGAACAGCTTGAACAAATAATTTTTGATAATTCATTTCCACGAAGTGAACGAAGTGGATGTTTCCCGGTCGCCGATGATCATCTCGAATATTTCCCTGCGTGCATTACTCAGCTGGAAGGTTCGTTGCACCTGCTTTTCAGGGCCTGTGTCCGTTACACATCGCCTCTTCTTGGGGTGTGCTCAATGGGATTTTCAGCTTTCTGCAACCCTTGGTATCACTACCGGTAATGGAATCGAATGATACAGTCTTCAAATCTTCATCCAGAAATCAATTGCAACTCGCGTCTTCAGTTGGAACTTCTCACAGTTTAGCTCGAATACCAGAAGGTAATCACTCCCAATCAAGGCAACGACAAGTCTGAAGGCATACTCCCACCTGCCGAGTCTCGGAGTGCAAGTCGGCTGATGCTGAGTCTAGACTATTCCGGGACGGCACAATTGGATGGTAGTTGTGGCCTGACTTCTACCGACAGAAACGCCTGTATTTTCATTTTCAGTCGCCGAGTTCCCCATCGACCGCGGATGTGATTGTCGGATCTGTCTTTCTTTACCACACCAATTTGTTCGGGCAAATCTTATACCATCTCGCCGGGCCAGAGAGGAAGTGATCTGACTTATAATACTAATTACATGCCTAGTTCGGACACGAATGTCCATGGATTGCCGGAACGTCTCTGCAGGTCCTACTCCAATACCTCAAAGTATTCGTAGGCCGTGTTTGGATATAGCCAATGATATTGGCCAGTGCATCAGCGCGTAGGCTGGAAAGTCCAGAGATCCAGATTGTGGCATCATCTACCACAGCGCCACCCAACATCCGAACAGGCAATCCTTTGGATCCGATTATGAGAGTAAGTATCTGATGAACTTTAGATAGTATCTAGAGTTTACTATCGCGCCTCGGAAAATTTTAATGTGATTACTCGGTAGGTGGGAGCGATGGACTGAGGACGCTTGTCTCGAATCCATCGCACCTTCCATGTTGATTGTGGAAACCGCCCCTGGACCGTGAAAAGCTGCGTAAACTCCCAACTTCGATAACCTCCTCCGAAACAGTACATCCCACCCCGCTTCCTTCTCGTATATCTCTAGCTTTACAGCACTGCCATTCCGTACATACCTTTGTTTCGCTCTAAACTGTATCGGGCTCCAGAGTTTGTTTCACCTTACCCTATCTTTCAATTCTCACGCATATTTACTGGCGTTGTGGTGTCAGGCCTAGAAGATGCGCCACTCCACACTCCCAGCCGATTCAACAAAAGAGCAGGAGCCAGTATGTATACCGTGTACCGCTTGAAAGCGGGCGCAAATTCGCTGATGATTAGTGAACAGATTCCAGGGAGCTTTCTATGTAATTGTCACCGACGCTCAACTGTTTTCATCAGTCAAAGGACTCTGTTCGCCATTATGATCGCCGCGGTATGAATCTTGTGTGCCGTATACATTCAGCTGAGTATGCAATTTCGGCTTCCTAAGCAGCGGTTTACCCGATGGATTCGGATCAAGATTGTTTCCCAGTCCAACGAGTGGAAGACCCTGGGGTACAATTCCAGTGTCGGATACCTTGCACCCCCAAGGTTCCAATAGGACCCTGTCGGTACTCTGACCCGGCCAGTTGTGGGAGCTGTGAGCCAAGGCGAGTACGCCACCTAGGCTCCCTCGAGGATGTCTAGAACTCTTTGAACCTCCACGCCGCACCTCCAGGACAAAGGATTATGCCACTGCAAAAAACGACGTTGCTACAACTTTACTTGATACATTATATACGGCCATGGGGTGGAAATCGCCTTCGCAACTGTAACCTTCCACGTTCGGCAACGCCCCGTTCTGGCACAAGATCGTGAAGGATTAAGGGTGTGGAGGAGACTGAAATTCTCAAAATCGCATGATACCGTTGGGCATAGTTTTCCCAAGACTCCAATGAGCAGGGCCAGGCTTCCGAAACGTTGGGCGTCGACTACTGTCTTACTATTCTATTTGCGTGGCCGTGGTTGTTCTTTTGCCGCAGCAAGAAGGTGAGACCGGGCTACCGGGGACCACCATCATTGAAGGCCATTTTCTGCGGCAATGATAAGGTGGAAAAGTGGAGAGAATTTCTGTGCCATTGGTACATGTTCTCAAAATCTCATGCGCCGGAGACTCTGCGCCGGAAGATCATGGAAGTGGAGGCTACCCTCGTTCTTTTGCAACCCTTGCCTTGGATCTACTCGCATGCCAGATCTAGACCAGATCGCCAAGCTAAGAGGTGCATGGTATTTATGCAGACAGCTGCCCAGCCTGCAAGAGCGGGCGATTAGGCTCGATTCCTAGTTGCTGATCTGGAGGCGGTGGACCCCTATTTCATACGAGTTGCCCCGCACTGCAATTAGGGGTTGAGGCTAGTCCCCCCCAATTTGCGCATACTCCTCCTCAGGAACCGTGGGTTTGGCGCAGAACTTACTAAGCCTTGACTGCGATGTTTAGCTCTGGCTGGCAGGTAAATGATTCTCGAGATTCTTCTACTCTCGACATCAGCTTCCATCACAGTGGATTGCTCACTTTGAAAGCTTCCCACAAACCCCCATCCCTTCCATCCAAACTTGGACTCCACTCCGTAACTAATCGCCACGAGGACCTAAGGATCAAAACTGTCGCAACCACGAGCCTACTGTCTTATACTCGATAATAAGTCGGAAGTCAACCATCTCAAAGACCGACTACGTTGCTCAAATGAGCCCCGCGATACACACCGAGGCCTCGAGAGGGTAACGAAACAGTTAAGTGAGAGGGTTGAGATACTCGAAAACACAGAATACCACCAAGTTGTCGAGGGCGGACAACGAGGATTTCCTTGGGAGATATTGATCATCTTTCTTCACTACTCGACGTGGCACAAATGACAGTGGAAACTCTGGGATGTCCACTTTTTCGGCTTGGGTGATCTTCTTCAACGCATGTCGCATGTCAGAACAACATCAGCAGTGATGCATGCTCAAGAGTGGGCATCTCGCTAAGCTGTATACTGTTCTCTTTTCACTTCTACAGATCGGCAGCTTTCTACTCCCCAGTGTCGAATTCGTCTTCACCATGGATAAGTTCTCAAGAACGCTTGCAAATAATAACCTGCAGGAAACTTTATCGGCCGCCACCGAGAAAAAGCCCTAACCGCAGGCTGCGACGATAGCGCAAAAGGCTTATATTGTTTATGTGCTGGAAAGCTGTCTTTCTCTAATTTAAACTTCATTTACTAATATATAATGAATAGCTTTTTGGCAAGTGATGAATCAAGGCTTGAAGCATGTATACTTCGGCTGGTAACACCGTGAGGTTTCTCGCTACCCCTATTCAACCCGAAAAGGGAATCTTAACAGTGTAAACTTCCGCAAAATTTCCTCCAAACTGGAACTTACAAATTCGAATTTGGACTTTCGGAATTACTTGACTAAATTCAAAAGTATAGTTGAGCAATATGACTGATTTTGAAGTCGCACTTATCAAATGTTTCGCTCTACGACTAGGTATTTTTGTACATCGTTCAAACAGGGGTCCAAGTGACACTAATCGAGATTCCAGGAGCCTCAATGTGTCAAATTCTTGGCACTTAACGCAGCTTGACTATCAGCGCCATATTTGGCAAATGCAAAATGCTTCGGTGATATTACACAAGGACGCTGGTGATGTTCCCCAGGATCCGAGCCTTGTGCGCCATCCGAACATCCAAAAGCCCGCCGTTGGCCGATGCTGTCATCGGCGCAACATGGCACAGCAGTGAGGCTACAGACCGCTCTGGGCCCCGGGCTGCATACGCGTCTACCTGTACGAAATTCAGGGTCCGATACCCTAGTCAGGCATTCCGCTTGAAAGCATGGTACTCCTGCACGTCTGAGATGCTCGGCGTGCAAGGCATGCCGTGTGAGATCTCGCTACCAAGATCCAGAAGCCGTGGGGGGCACACAGGCGTCGATCCGGGCGATCTTGGGGTGTGACATTTCGGGCTGCGCTGGAGCCGTTTCTGCCACCTACGTCTGCGGCCGCGAGCTGGCACCACGAAGAGAATTGGTCCAAATTTACTTTCGAAGTATATGCCACCTGTCATAAAACTTTCCGCCGGAGGACTCCACAGAGGGGACTGACGTTCCATTCGGTCGGAATATCGACATTTGTCATTACTGTGCGACGGAACCCCTGTGCTGCAGCCCTAAGGAGGCGCACAAGCCTGGCTCGCTACAGGGTCATTATCCGATGCTATCGGGTATCACTCCCGAGTTACATGCCATATACAGTAAGTATAGCGCCCGAACAATCCCATCCAATTCGAAACCCACGGCCCTACTTTCTTTTCTCGAAGAGTCTGGACTCCAGCGAACCGGAATTGGAAAGTTCCGGCCTGCACTTAACTGCATCTGCAACCCCGCTTCCAAGAATTCCAACTTTTGATAGCATGTCTAACAGTGTTGAATAGCTTCACGGGAAATCCCCAGTCTGACTTTTGCATTTGCCCATTTTGTTATTTCTTCTTGACGATCTGAGATTGTAGAAGAACATGGAATTAATCGCTCCTCCTTTCCATAAACAACGTAGGATCCAAGACACGGGAAACATTGAGGGGTCGAGGCGCTTCCAAAAGAATATCATCTTTCGCCGCTCGTGAATCATTTGTGCCTGTACTCGTTATTCTCGTCTTCGATGCAGGCTTTACAGCGTATGAAGAAGAAGTGAGGCGGGAGTCCGATTCTTTGATGGGTCTTCAGATGAAGCTGGGGGTTTTTCTGGTGGGTCTTCGGTTAGGGGATGCGAGAATAGGGGGCAAACGGCTTGGCGGGCGATTAAGAAACGTTGGGGATCGTTCGCAGGACACGATGATCATGATGATCTAGAAACAGAGTATTGATTGAGGCGATTGTCACTGGGATGTTCGAGATTATAGTTGTTAATGAGACAATGATCGATATTGGGGCAACTTTCCATCTATTCCTGGAGAATGTTGAGCTTTCCTGTCAGCCGCTCAGCGCATTTCAGGTTTCTTGTAACCGAATTGCGCAAAATTCCATTAATGAAAAGGCTGAAAAATTCCATTCAACTCCTATCACAGCTGATATGACGGAGATGGATTTCTCAATCGATCCCATTCCCCAAGCCTTTTGATATGTTGAGCCGTTCCTCCAAAAACCCACCAAACGCTCCTGGTGCAGATTCAATGCAGCAGACTTGCGATAGATCCAGACGACCATTCACTCCTGCGCTCAGTTGATCCTTCGCCATGATACCACGACATCCCGCACGTCTCCCCATCCTATAGCACATCCTCCAAAACCAACAGCCCACATCCAAGATGCTACGAGCCGCCGTAATCTCCATCCTAGTGATCCTACAAGTCGTGGCATTGTACTCGATGTGGGTACAGCTCTACCAGAACGGCTTTTTCGAAGTAATGAGACAACTCCGCTACGTTGAGCCCGAGCACTTGCCTTGTCCACACCTCAGACTCGATCACAGATATACACGAATCCGGGCCATCGATGAAGCTATTATAGGGATGGAGTGTGGTTTTGGCACAATTGTGGATGGATCAAACCCGACGCTCTCGCTTTGGGCATTTAGGGGACTTGGTACACTGTTCGCAGTCACCTTGATGGTGTGGACGGAAAGCTTGAGGAGGGAACATCGAAATGGAATGATGCAATAGTAAGGACCCCCTCCTGAATCCAAAAGAAATACAATCATTAATTTGTAATTTTTGCAAGTAGCGCAACGATCTGGCTCCTGGCATTCAATATTTTCGGCATGGGCTCAGTAATGCTCTCCTACTGCATTCTCCATTTGGTCCTCACCCGCTCCTCCGAACCCCTCCCCAACTTTAACTATTCAAAGTATGTAAACCTACGCTGTCTGCCAGTGAGCCTCGTAATCGGCTTGGTTCTTCCGAGTGTGCTCCTGTGCTGGACCGGCTTCTCGTCTGCGACGCACCAGAACCTGATGACGTTCTGGCAGCTCTTTCCGGCATGGATCATGATAGTTCAGTACTCCATCGTTCACGTTGTTGAATTCATAACTAGCCCCACAGCAATCGCTCCCCCGGAAGAACAGCGAGCTCGCAGCTGGAAGGAGCTAAGGCGAACGTATATCGTGGGCATCATCTTCGCGTCATTTTGCCACATACCTGCTATCACCTTGGTCATCACTTCGCAGCTATTCCCTAGCTTGTTTACGCCGGACGCTGTGCAAGCTTTCAACTGGCGTGCCGTCTTCATACCGCCCAACCCGCTTCAACCCGTCCAAGTCAAGTCACTGTCCGAAGGCATGCTTGTTTTCTTGCAGTACGACAGTTACTGCGGTGCTCTCGCAATAATCATCTGGGTCACATACCTCACGCACGAAGTCAAACAGGGTAAGTTAGGCGTCGGTCTTACAGGGAAGCAGATGCGAGATATCAAGATGAACAAGAAGGAACGGGATGCTGTAACGACTGGTGGCTTTCGAATTGGCTCGTTGCTACGTACGCTGGCTATGGTTGTGTTGGTGGGGAATGGTGCTACTATTCTCATACTGATGTTTGAGAAGGATATGCTCGTGCTGGGTTGTTCGAGTTCGGAGAAGAGAGTGAAGTTTCAGGCTCAGGATGATGCTGATAGGAAGGTGAACTGAGAGCTGCTAGTATGATGGACCTTACTTGGCGATAGGGATTTACTTCGGGGTTCTGGTACATCGGCACTAAGTTCATTCAAACACCGTTCGTGCTTCAGCTGCTATCATATTGCCCTGCTATCATATTGTCGTTAATAACAATACATCCTTGACTGGCAATAAATGGCTCGACTGGAAATCTCTTCAATGCACTAGAAGATCAAACTCGATTCTCTCCAACGTCATTTCAAGGGCATGCGGCTTTGCTCCATGTCAGGCTAACCGGGTTGCTTACTTGCATTTGTCTACTGTTTAAAAATATGTTGTGTACTTGATGTTATTTGGGAGGGACCACAAGCATTAGGTTAATTGCACCAGAAGTACTTAATCTTTCTGGTTTGACATCGAGGTAGCTAGGTGTACGGTGAGCACGACAGCCCTGAAATATGAGGTGCAGAGCTGTCGCTACAGTGCATTTAGCGATAATTACCCCGCACTTGACCCTGAATGGCGGGGTAAAATGCACTATAATCACAGGAAAACTCTGGCAAGAACAACGAAAACTCAGCGAACAAAAATATTCTCCAAACATTTAATCTTTCACGGCCCATCCCGCCAGATTCTACTTGAGACTTGCAGCGGCCTTATTCCTTCGAAGTAATTGTTGTTCCCGACCAGTCGCCGAAAGGGGCAGCTGAACAAACGAGTCGATTTCCAGCGCGAAAGTGAAGAGCACAGCGAGTGTCGATAGAGGTTGAAGCTTTAGTGTCTCAGAGGGTATTAAGGGGTCTTTTCTTGACTCACTGATCGCCTTACAGTGACAGTGTCGCAGGTGGCTACTAAAGAAGCCATCCGGTGAAATAAAGTTGCCGTATGGAGTTGATCATAGTTGGAATGAGCCTGCAAATTACAGAACAAGATAGCTTCCACGAACAGTTTCAAATATTGTGAGTCTTCCGTGGTTCTTGCCTTTCCATTTTTCGCGCTTGAGCGCTCACTTATCACACCGCAGGAAGGAAAGGGGGGGCTAGCGCATTCGCTAATGTTTAGCGCCAGTTGACCCTACCTGGAAACCGCGACCATCAACCTCGCAACATTTCAGCGCCCCGGAGACTTATGGATGAAATAGCAGTGACATTTGGACGCCTCACCTACCTACCTCTACACAACCACCGCGTCATCCATAACACTACCTGGTGTAGGATAGAAGCTTCTAACATCTGTATTTCTTCTATTTTCAACGATAGTTCTATGATTAGTGTCTACCAATTCCAACTGAAGATCTATACTTTCTTACCAAGAGCTCGAGCTTTTGAAACGCTACTTTGTTGGGACGTGCAAATATATATAGTAAGAGCTCGCGCCATTGCTCAGCGTACCCCCTCAGCGAATAGCGAGCCCCCTACCTACCCACCCTCTATTTTCGATTTAGATTGCCTAAATACGGCCTCAAAAAATTGAAATCAGAGAATGGTGTCATAGAATTTATTTGAAAACAATATTGAGGTTTGTAAGTCCTACATAGCCTAAAATTCAATAAAATTATAACAGTGACTTTTTAGAGGGGTACGCTGAGCAATGGCGCGAGCTCTTACTTGCTTAGCTCAGCTTTGAGAGCTCATGCTTACTGTAGCAAATCCCGCCCAGCCCGTTGTATTTACGGACTCAAGACCTGATGCAACACTGCGGCATATTTATGACGTCGCACGTCAGCGTGAGTATTTCTCGAGTGACGCGAGTGGATTATACCATCTTATACTACCATTTCTTAGGTAAGAAAGAGTGGCATGGCCTGCGCGCCCTTGCACCACGCCCTTGGGTAACTCGGGAAAGGAACTAAGAACTAGTACTTTCTATAAAAGCTCTCCTGCTGTCCCCAACAGAAACGATATTGTGTACTCTTGGGCACACCTCGACAACCGCGTGACCGCAATGCATTTCTTCTCCAAACAAGTACCAGGCTATGCGCTAGCCTCAACGTTCGTCGCTCTTGGCGGCGTGCTCAATGGGTAAGTGTTGGAAGGCCCCGTCTCTGACCCAAATGACCTTCGTCATTCGTCGATTCGTCTTTGAACTTGGATTTAAAGTCCATCTAGTCAGAAGTCTCATTAGAGCAAGCTGTTATTTCTTCCTCTCTACTTGACGCGATTCTATCTACCATGCCCTGTAACTTACTTATGATATTTTTACATATCACGGAAACCCCCGCTAATAATGCAATAGATTCGATACAGGATCTATCGGTGCTGTTACAGAGATGCCCTCCTACCTTGAAACCTTCGGCCACCAGTCGCCGACCATGCGCGGCTTTACCGTATCTCTAATCATGCTCTGCGGCGCTATCCCCGCAACAGTTGCTGGTCACCTTGCTGATCGTTTCGGGCGACTGCGCACTATAATTGCCGGAGCAATTCTGTGCACCGTTGGCTGCGTACTCGAATGTGCTGCATTCCATCTGTGGCTATTCCTGATTGGACGTGCTTTGATGGGAATGGGCCAAGGCTTCGCTCTTACCAATGTAGGTGTCTATATTTGCGAGATAGCACCGAGTCGAAGCCGTGGCAAGTTTGTGTCACTGCCGCAGTTTGGTGCTGCGGTTGGGGTATGCATAGGGTATTTTTCATGCTACGGGAGTATCCACATTGATGGCGGTATGTCGTGGCGTCTGCCATACATACTGCAGGCTGTGCTCTCGGCCATTTGGGCTGCTGGATCGTTCTTCTTACCTGAAAGCCCACGTTGGCTCATTCAACATGGACGAAGAAGTCAGGCGATGGAAGAGCTTGAAAAGCTGAATTTCGAGAGAGCTGAGGCAGAGAAAGATGTTCTGCGGCCAATCGAAACCGCAGCTTCAGAAGTTGGTGTGCTTAAGGGTTTACACCTGATTTTCACCAGGCAATACCGGTTGCAAACATTTCTTGCGGTGTTTATTCTCTCCTTCATCCAACTAAGTGGGATAGATGGGGTACTCTACGTATGTAATGCAAAATCGGAATAGATAATGGTTGCAAGAAATTGTTGACACTGCCTCATAGTATGCTCCAACGGTCTTCGCCCAAGCAGGAATACCGTCCCAAACAGCATCATTCCTCGCATCTGGCATATCCGCTATTCTTATGCTCGTCTTCAGCATTCCCGCCACGCTCTTTGCGGATAAATGGGGCCGTCGCACTTCTGCTATCTCGGGCGGCATTATCCTCTCTGGAAGTATGCTTCTGGTCGGCTCTCTTTACGCTGCCAATGCCGTGCATTCGTACGGCGTCGCACGATGGGTGGTCATCGTAGCTGTGTTTGTCTTTGCAATCGCATACGTCTCCACGTGGAATGTTTTTGGAAAGATATATGCATCGGAAATCCAGCCCATAAAGACTCGCGCCATCACAAACTCCATGGCAACTGGTGGTAGTTTTGTAAGTATACCCACCTTTCTTACTTGTGATGAATCTTCATATTAGTCTTATGAATCCAATTTTGACTGTTTTGGCGAATAGATGGCCAATTGGCTTGTTGCTTTCGCAACTCCGATCTTCCTCGCAAGGTCGGCTTATGGCGCGTATTTCCTCTTCGGCGCCATCGCACTGTTGACCCTAGCTGTGCTTGCCACCTGCATGCGAGAGACCCGAGGTCAATCGCTTGAAGATATTCAGAACTTGTTCGTCCAAGCTTTGGCACGGCCATCGATACCGTCAGTTAGCCAACCGCTCTGATCTCGGGTCCTGAGCTCCGGCCATACACCTTCTTGCTCTGGGTCTGTCTTTTTAAGGCATCCTGAAAGTGCCACAAGTAGTGAAATTATAAGACCCCAAAAGTAACTCAATGGCTGTGGGCTTTCATTCTAAAGGGGTAATGTCTTCACCAACAAATCCAAGATCGAAATAGAGAGAAAAGCTGTGAACGATAATTACTTCTAAAGGATATTCAATCATGTTACCCTACAGCAAGCCCGGGTATACACTAGCTTCACTTTACCCTTCCAACTCGTGGTCTGTGGCACCTTCTGCCAATTTGCTGTTTGCGGGCTCACGCCTTCCCAGTCGAGCCCATAACATCCATCTGGTACTCGATCAACTCCTGGATCAAATCCGTACCCTTCCCCATCAACTCTGTCAACGGTACCTTCCCCGTGTTCTCCGCCACATACTTGTTATACTTAGAAAGCACCAACTCATTCACATTACATCGTGTCATTCCTCCCTTGATGCACCCCTGCATAGTAGCATCTGGGAAAGTATTCGTGCCATGTAGCACCAACGTCGCCTTCCCCTTCGTCGCAGCTCGGATTTTCTCAAGTCTGAATTCAACCGTCAGCACTTCGCAATCACTTCAGTAATCTGAACAGAGAAGACGAACCTTTCATAATCCAACTTAATATTCTCAATCCCCCCATAATTCCCATGCACATTCCCAAAAGCCGGCGCCAAAAAATCAATCCCCGTATCCACAAACTCCACCGCCTCCTCCGCCGTCGTCAGCAAGCCCTCCAAATCCCCCGTATCCGCAACGCCATCCTCGCCCCCATTAATACGCCCGGGCTCCGCTTCAGTCGCAATGCCCTTCTCATGCAGCATCTTCGTAATGCGCTGCGTCTTCTCCAGATTCTCCTCCTTCTCGTAGTGCGACATGTCCACCATGATGGAGTCAAAGGGATAAGCCGAGGCGGCGATGATCTCTTCCTCGCTCTGCGCGTGGTCCATGTGCAGCACGATAGGCACGGAGGCGTTGGCGACGGCGGCGGCGGCGAGGTGGATTAGGAGGGGCGAGTAGTGGAGGGCCCAGGGGAAGAGGAGGATTTGGGCGGGGGAGCGCTTTTTCTCGGCTGCGCGGACGACGGCTGTTATTGTTTCGAGGTTGTACTGCCATTACATGTCAGGAATGGGTAAAAATGGATGCAGCCGGTTATACGGACAGAAACTACTCCAATAACACCGTATCCGCCCTCCTCGGCAGCTTTCAGCATCTTCACCGCGCGGTTGTCTTTCATTTTTGGGTACGACATGGTGAGAATATGTAGATGGAGGAAGTGTATATACAATGAAGAATGAGAAGAGAGGGAGAGAAGAAAAGGAAGAAAACGGGTGTTGCTGGCGATATAAATGAATGAAGTGACGTTGTAAATGAAGAGTGGAGGAAGAATGGCAGAATCATCGGATAAAGCCCGAGCTCGCACGAAGTGGCGGGAGCTCCACATGCTCTTTACCCCGCCACCGCATTCGGAAGGTTAGCCGAGTGAAGCTATCCCCGCCTTTCTTCGTCCCACCTATCACACATGTATCATTTCAAATTCTTCAGTCTTCTAAACTATCAATGTAATCCCTCACAGCCTGCTCAAAACTAACATCCTTCTGAAAGCCCAACTCATACGCACGCTTATTATCGAACTCCGCCCCCCAACTCCTCAGTAGCCTTTCCATATCCTCATCCGTCTCCTCCTTCAAGAGGCCCAATTTATCTTCACCAGCCACCTTAGCAAGAGCATCCATCATATCCTGCACCGAAACCCCCAATCCCCGGCAAATTAACCACCCTCCTATGACTCTCCAGCTTCGAGCCATCCAAACCCAACGCAATCACCAAATTCTCCGCCAGCGTCTTCGGACTACAAAGCCAGCTCCGAAACCCCCTATCCTTCAGCGGAATCACGCACGTCTCCCCCTTCAACGGCTCCCTAATCATACCGCTCAAAAATGAACTCGCAGCCTGCGTCGGCTTCCCTCCCCTCACGCTAATGGTAGGAAAACGCAGGCACAAAGCGTCTAAGTATCCTTTCCGGGTGTAATCGTTGAGCAGCGTTTCGCATACTAGTTTTTGCGCCCCGTAACTGCCCTTGGGCGTCGGCATCACGCTCTCGTCGATAACGGCGGGAAGTGGCTGCCCATACACAGCTTGCGAGCTGGCATACAACACCCTCAGAGGCTTCTCCCCTGGCGTCTGCGCTAGACGCAGCGCTTCGAGCAGCGCGAGGGTGCTGTGTAGGTTCACCTTCATGCCGAGCTCAAAATTTGCCTCCGAGCCCGAGGACATGATGCCGTGGAAGATGCAGACTGCGTCGAGGGGTAGAGATTCGTTGATGAGGCTTTGCAGCGAGGAAGCGTCGCACAGGTCGGCGCGGAT